>CM034150.1:596211558-596391815 GCA_019776745.2 Taxus chinensis
TCGACCTTGGATATGAGCTTGGTCTTAGTATTTAGCAGGTAATGGCGAAGTTTCTGAAAGGTAAAAACAACAGCCAAGCAAGCCTTCTCAATCTGAGGATAATTACGTTCATAGGTGATGAGGGTGCGACTCAGATAGTACACTGCTTTCTCTTTATGGCTAAGGTCATATTGGGCGAGCAGTGCACCAATAGCATATTACGTAGCAGAAATATAGAGCAAAAGTGGTTCTCCCGGAGTGGGAGGCATGAGGACAGGTGGATTAGCCAGGTACTGTTTAAGCAAAGCAAAGGCTTGTTGTTGCTTAGGTCCCCAGATGAAAGTGATGTCCTTCTTAAGCAAATGAGTGAATGAGTGACATTTATCTGCAAGCTAGGAGATAAAGCGGCGAATGGCTTGAATTTTCCCTTGCAAGCTACGCAGTTGCTTGATATTCTCAGGTGGAGGCATTTCTGTGATGGCAGATACTTTAGCAGGGTCTACCTCAATACCTCGTCTTGACACGATGAAGCCTAATAGTTTCCCAGATAGCACACCAAAGACACACTTCTTTGGATTTAGCCTGACTTTGTATTCACGTAGGCGTTCAAAAATACGCCGCAAAATGATAGGATGTTCCTCTCTTGTTTTGGACTTTCCCAGGATGTCATCTACATAGTCTTCCATGATGTCATGAATCATATCGTGAAATATTACTGTCATGGCCCGCTGATAAGTTGCTCCCGCATTCTTAAGGCCGAATGGCATCACCTGATAACAGAAGGTGCCCCAAGGAGTTGTGAAAGCTGTTTTGTGTTGGTCTTCCTCAGCGATCTTAATTTGATTATAACCCGAAAAGCCATCCATAAGTGATAGCATTTCATACCCTGCGGTTGAGTCAACAATCATGTCAATGTTGGGCAATGGAAAGTCATCTTTAGGGCAAGCTTTATTGATGTCCCTAAAATCTGTGCAAATTCGGATACCAATAGGTTTCTTCTGGACAAGAACAATGTTTGATATCCATTCAGAATAATCAATTGGCCTGATGAATCCTGCTGCAAGCAACCTTTCCAACTCTTCTTTAACTAACAAGGCCACTCTTGGGTGCATCTTTCGAAGCTTCTGTTTGATAGGCTTAGCGTCTGCGTGCACAACCAAGTTATGCACGACCAAAGTTGGATCTAAGCCGGGCATGTCTTTGTAAGACCATGCGAACACATCAATAAACTCTCGCAGTAGCATAGTGAACGTCTTTTGTTCTCTGGCTGAGAGTGATGCTCCCAATTTTACTATCTTGGGATCTTCTTTAGTACCAATATTAACATCAATGGTTTCTTCAACTAACAATTTTGATAAATCCTCCATACGCGTGGGATCGGGAGGTAGGTTGAGATCTTCATCCAAGGATGTCTCTATGAGATTTTCATCCTTGGCGTGGTCACTTTGTTTGTCCTTTGATTTTCTTATTTGTTTGTCAGCCAATGCCTCAAAGAGGTTTTCACTGTGTGACTTGGACTTTGATTTTTTCCGAGGCTTTTCTTTAGAACTCTTGCCCTCGCTTTTCTTTAAATTTTGTTGACCACGAAGTTCAGCCTCCTCGCCGAAGTAGGCGCAGGTGTCTAAGTCGATAAAGAAACCCTTCTTGTGATCTCCAATCGGACTTGTATCCCTTATGCCCATGAACTCTGCAATAGCCTCGTCATTCTCGAATAAATCTAGTGGCACGTGACGTTGTTGGTCCCATTCAACAAGGGAGGGGTATACAAGGTCAAGGGTTGGTTCATTGGGGGTGATGGTTAGGACAGCATTATTCATGAAAAGGTTCATGGAGGCCAGATCCTCATATTGGCTACAACAAGAATCCGTATCGCTGTCTAGATAATCGGAGCTATCCTCATGCTCAGAACAAGTCGCATCTTGATCGTTGGGGTGTGCTCCATAAGGGTGAATCCCAATGCCATATCTTTCTGTTTTGAAATGTGGAAGAGGGACTGGTTCTCTTTGTCCTTGTTCATTCCTCCCACATCCTAGGCCTTTGTAGCCCATGGAGTACATCATTCTGCTAGATTTTTCATATTCTAGGGTTTGATAACAAGATGGCTGAGTGTCCTCAGGGACCCAAGTAGTAGGTGGATCAAGTAATTTTTCCTCAGCTAACAAGCCTCCAGGTAGGAACGACCCAATAGTATGTTCCTCTCTAGGTCTCCTGAAGCGGTAGTTGGGTCGACCTCTAGTCTTGGGCGACAAGGAGAGGTCAGAAACCAAGAGCGCTTGTTGTACATTATACTCCCCACAGCCATATTCCAGAATTTTCATCTCCCATAAATTAAATGGAGATGTTGAAGTAGATGCCCCATGAGTGCAAGAACTAAGAGAATTTGAATCTACTCGAGATTCCATGGCCTCAGAATGAAGGGGGACAACTATATCTGTGGAGGGACATGCGTATGTACCCTTTTGTGCAAAGCTATTAAGAGCTCTACAATGAGAAAAGGGCTCTGAGTCTCCTGGTATTGTTACTGTATGTCCCTCATGCTTTAGCTTGATGCATTGATGAAATGTTGATGGCACTGCTTGCATGGCATGGATCCATGGTCGGCCTAGAAGCATATTATATGGAAGTTCCAAGTCTAAGACGTGAAACTTTGTCTGATGGCAAGTGGGGCCCACCTCCATTGGCAGCGTAATGGTGCCTGCTGACTCTCTTTCCGCGTTGTCGTATGCGGTGATAGTGATGATATGGGACTCAAGATCTTCTTCCGTATGTCCCAATTGTTTGACTAATTTAAGCGTGCAGATGTTCAATCCAGATCCGTTATCCACAAGCACCCGTTTGATTTTCCTGCGGGTAACAACTACCTCAATGTATAAGGGAAGATTATGTGTAGGATTCTCGGTAGGGACCTCCCTATGGTTGAAAGTGAGATGCTCACTGGGTGTAATATTTGCCACCGCGGCTTGAAGGTATGCAGGATCGACTTCTAAAGGCACTCCCGACCCCTGAAGAGTTTGATACAAAATGTCCTTATGCACATTGGATATCTTGAGAAGATCTAAGATCGAGATCTTAGCAGGTGTCCTTCTCAAGTTGTTCTAAAAGGTTATATTTACCAGTTTGTGGGGTCACAAGAGAGGGTTCTGGAATCACAAGGCGGGCACGCCTTGTTACCGCAGCGCAGTCCTTTCCCTTGATCCGGATGGTATTGACACGGTTAGTAGGGGAGCGAATACATCCGATAAGTGAATCGTAATGATTGTTATCTCTCTTGGTATACAAGTAATTTGTGGCTTTATAGGTTTGGGATGACTCCCCCCGATCCGGTTTTGCCTTTTCCGACTTATCATGCTTGGGGAATGGTTCCTTATAAATCCCCATTTTCTCATTAGGTGTTTGCATGGGGCTAGGATTATCCACCCTCTATCTCCCCGTTGTCAATGAGGTCTTGAATATAGTGGCGAAGTCGCAAACATTTGTCTGTTTTATGACCTTTAACGCGATGCATTTCACAGTATTCATGTTCCTTATACCATGAAGGTTTAGGAGTGTTGTCATCAAATGGTTGCGTTGTAGGATAGGTCATCATGTGGGCCGCATCCAACTGTTTTAGTATGACAGACAATGGTTCATTGAGGGAGGTGAATGTTCGTCGCTTTGGTGGTGGTTGAATTGGGCCCTTGGTTAGTTTAAAGGTTGACTGGTTTGGACCGTTTGAACACGTTTGGAATCAGTGATTCCGTCCCCCACCACGTTTTTGTTTTGTTAAAGATCTTTGGCTTTTCAGTGGGTTTGACACTTTGGTTGTCTTTAGATTGGGTTTTGAGGGTGCCTTTGGCAATGAGAGCCTTTTCTATTTGAATCCCTTTCTCGATAACCTCCTCAAAGGTGCGGACACAATGCATTTGGAGGTGGAAAGCTATATCTGGGTTGAGATTAGGGATGAAAATACTGACTAGCTGCTTCTCAGGGAAAGCGCAAGGGAAGCGACTAGCTATCCCTCTCCATCGTTGGAGGAAGCTGGCGAAGGTCTCATTTGGGCCGTTGTTTTGTGCTGCACAAGTCTGCCATGGTGATGTCACTCTCTATGTTATATGAGAAATGACGCACGAATCTTTCTGCCAATTCTGGCCAGGTGAAAATTGATCCTCGTGGTAAGCGTGTAAACCATTCCAATGCTTGACCTCCGAGACTCTTAGGAAAGAGTCTGATAAGGTAATTATCACTATAAGACACCTCTTGACATGCCATGTAGAAATCTTTAACATGATCCCTTGGGTCTCCCTTTCCTTTGTATTTGTCAAACTTGGCATATCAAATTTCTTTGGAAAGGGTTGAAGGGTTATTGTCTTGTCAAAAGGATAGGGGCATAGTTCTTCATATTTGTATTTCCTAATACTCCCTATATTGCTTTCTTGGATGCTTGCAAGCGTTGCTTTCATAGATTGCACTTCTTGTGCGAGCAATTGTTCTTTAGTGGGAGAAGTGGGGACGTGTACACGATGATACCCCATGTCTTCTTCTCCTTGGTTTTCTCGATGGAGTTCATGGATCCTAAACTTAGGCCTTGACTTTTGAACATTCTTGTTTGTGTCTTTTTGTACCTGGAAAGTAAGCAAAGCTAGTTGTCGGCTTAGGTTACTGAGTTGTTGTTGGATTGTGACTTGGTTTGTGTTTTCTTCTTCTAAAGGTTCTTCCTCTTCGTATTGTGGAGGTTCTTCCCCTGTCTCATGTTCTATCTTGTTTCTTCGTGGCACTTTGATGAGGGGTATTCTATGCCCTACCACTTTATCATTTCTGCGTAAGAAGTGGAAGCATGCCCACCTGTTAAAATATCTTCCATATTGATAAGGGGGTGTTCCTCCTTAGTAGTGTCGTTTGTTTGTAGTATTGGTTCCTTCTCAATGGGAAATTTGGCCCCTAATTCCATGACCCGTGCCAAAACTCTATCTTTGTTTCTAAGGAGAAACTCATCTAGTAGAGTAGGGTCAAAATCAAATTCTACGTGTGGTGATTTAATTCATTTCCACTATGATCGACCATCTCTTCGGTTTCCTTTTCTGCAGAAAATAGTGGCCCTAAATCGTGTCCAATGAAGGGGTTTGACCCTTGTCCGTTAGAGGTCTCCCAAGCATGTGCTTGTCGTTCCTCATATGTCTGTTTCTTCAACCCTAGACGTGTTTTGGGAGCCATGTTTTCGTGATAAGTTTCACTAAGGTAAGTTGTAGATCTTTTCAAAATTCAATGTCTACCCCTAAGTGAAACACAAGATGAAATTGCTAAGAGTATGAATGTGTCACCAATGTGAGAATACCAATATGATAGAGTGATAAATCACCCGTGATACAAGCATTTGGTATTAAAACTTAATCAAAAGAAGCACTTCCTAGACTACGTTTCAAAGTAATTTGTGACGCCAGATGATTAACAAGATGTCTCCACTTATGCCAGTTCAAAGGAATGCACAAGCCGAATAACATACATGTTTGAAGTTAAATGGATCACCAATCAAAGATATACAATGAGAAGCTTGAGCTGATTAAGACCTATATCTCAAAAAGTGTCAATTACGATTTGCGAATGACACAACAATATCACCAAGATATGTTAACCCACTTTGCAAGAAAGTGGAGTATTGATATCGAGGTGTTATTGATATAACACGCACAAATGGTAGTTCCTAACACACCTTTTGAAATCGAGGTAATAATAAAACTAAACAAAAAAAAACTCAAAGTATAGCTAGGAATAGTTAAGAATGTGTGCAGCGTAACCGTACAATATAGGTATTTATGTCAAGTTTACAAGAAACAAGACACATAAATATCAAAATTGTAATGATACGAGACAAACAAGCTAACTCCTCTATGGAAGTCCGCAATGATGAACCACGCCTAACTACAATGACGATCTTGACGTGGGTATCAAGATCACAATGGCTACCAAATGACGTAAAAACAACCTCCACTCACTTTAAACGTTTAACTAACCTAGCCGCAAACACATGGATGGGCGTAAACAGACATAAAAGTGAGAGAAATAGTCGAATGGCAAACAAAGGTAATCACACATTTTTGACCAACAAAGTGTCAAAAGAATATGAAGGAAATAAATCAAGAAAAAAAAAAAGATGAAAGATGCTAGCTCACTTTGGCAGAGTTTCACCTTGCCATAAGGCAAGTAAAAACTAGGCGAAAGTAATATGTCACACATTTCTCAAAAAGAAGGTTCACAACTCAACACTGTTTTAAAATGGTCAAAGTGGGCTCCTAGCCAAAGTATATTCTCCTAGGTGGTTCTCTCGCCCTAGGTGTTACAAAGTTACCACGAGCGAGCGCGATTTACCCAAAAAGTCACACTGACTAGTTTGGGAGTATCTCGGCTTTACTTTACCCCCTTCAAGAACAGTAGGCAACTAGTGCATCTACGTGTACTATCACTAGGGTCACCACAATGGACAACCTGTAACGCTATCTCACAAAGGAATCACTAGTCAAGTAGGTAGTGCGGATCACTTCCCGTTTCATCCACAAGGTTCCCTCTTGCGTGGACTACTTTGGGGTTCCTGGAACCACCCCCATTGTTGTAGCTTAAGGCATTATGCCAAGAGGGTTATGTTCCAGTTGAGCGGAGAGGGTCGTACCCTTTTCCGAAACCTACAATACAGTGTTTTGAATATGTTGTTATTTTTATCTTGTTAATTAGGTGTGGTTTGATTGAACACCTTTTGGCAACCTGTATAACAACTGTATTAGTATTTTTTGATTTCGTTTTTGATTCATCCTTTCTTTGACAAGCGTTTTTAGGTCCTGCACTTAAGCGTTAGTAGTTCTCCAAGAACATCACATTATTTAAAAGAGGATTAAAAGTTTCTTTTGATTCTCAAGATCATCCAAGGATGTAAGAGAAGAGCATACACAACAAATAATCCAACTAAAAAATTAAATAAAATCTTTTCAACCAATGAACCATACAAAAATTCTTGATAAATGTTCATTCCCTTAAACCAAAAGTGAAAGATGAAGTTTTTCCAATTTACCAAATATTATAAAATTAAGACTAAAGTTGCTTTTGATTCTCAAGATCACCCTAAGGTGCAAGAGAAGCATACACACGCTTTGGTCTAAATCGAGTAAGCATGGAAATACAACATTCATCAAAACATTAGACATGTTAGAAAATGACCAGTTTTAAACTAATAGAAAAAACCATAACTTTTGTAAGTATAAAATCTAGAATTTATGTTTTCATTGCATAGTTAACTTCAATACCTTTCCAACGCAAAAAAAAAAAGTGGAGTCATTTCGAGTTTGGGAGCAAAAGTTATGGCTTTCGGAAGATGGGTTACGCATATGGCTCTTTATGCTCATGGGTATGCACTTGACATGCACTAAAAAAATGTCAAAAAAAAAACGTCCCTTAATATGCAAAATGGGAAAAATTTTCCAACCAAGATTCAATTTTGACAACAACCCATCACATTAATATATGAATAGAAGACTCAACGCTATCAAAACATTAAACATACATGCTCAAGAATTGAAAATTTTCAAGAAATTGACAAAACTAGCATGTAGAATGATGAAAAAGTAAGCTCTAAAAATGAAAAAACATGATGAAATCTTGAAAAAGTTTTCTCACCAACATTAAATTTGACAGCAACCCACCACATTAATATGTAAATAGAAGACTCAGCACTATTAAACACTAACCTACATGCTCAAGAATTGAAAATTTCAAGAAATTGACAAAATTAACATGTAAAATGTTGAAAAAAGTAAGCTCTAAAAATGAAAAACATGATGAAATCTGTAAATTTTCTCACCAAGATTAAATTTTGACAGCAACCCACCACATTAATATGTAAATAGAAGACTCAGCACTATCAAACACTAACCTACATGCTCAAGAATTGAAAATTTTCAAGAAATTGACAAAAACTAGCATGTAAAATGTGGAAAAAAAAGTAAGCTCTAAAAATGGAAAACATGGAGAAAGGAAATCTTGAAAATTTTCCCTCAACTCCAATTTTGACAGCACTTCACCTCCTTTATACCTACAAGGAAGACCCAACACATGAAAACTCAATAAAACATGTTAAAAAAAACAAGTTAGATCAACATGTGTAAAAGAGGGTTAGTAACCAAAAATAAAAACTTAACTACAAAAACTTGAAATTAAGTGCAAAAGGACAATGGAGTAAGTCCCACCGGGCGGTGCCAAATGTGTGCATGTATACTTTGCTTAATGCTAAATCAAATGAAGCAAGAACTACCACCTAAAATAGTTCTACAATTTAGCTAAAAAAAAACATAAACACCATCGTGATAAGAATTAAACAAGGGTTAGATGCTAGCATTCACAATACAAACTTTGAAACTAACAATGCTAAATATCTAAACTTCTCTATTCTCTAACAAAAAATAAATGAATGGACCTAAGTAAGCTCTATGGCTATCAAAATAGTTGTCCTTAATGCTCCAAGAACCTAGGAATGGGGGCTAATCAAAGTTGGGCTACAGGACCCTTTTGACACCTCCCATATGACCCAAGCACTTAAGAAAGAGGCTTAAAATCTTCAAGATGATGAACTCTCAAAAGGGCAAGGTGCAAGCTCTTAGTCTCTTTGCTATATGCTTTGCATTTGCTCTCTTAGAAAGTTTAGGTGTAAGTAAAAAGGTAGGTGGAGGGCTCTTATATAGCCCAAAGGATAAAGGATTCAACACATTCTCATGAATGTGGGATAAAGTAAAACATGATTAGGAATGGATAAGGTTTCTTTATTAAAGGTAACCTTACTTTAGAAGGGTTTAATACATGTTTTAACAAGTCATGGAGTTGGGGGGGATTTTAATTAATCAAAGGTGATTAATTAATAGGTAGATGTAAGCTTATATAGAAGCTAATTAGAGGAATATTAGTATGATTTAGGCTATTAGAAGGGGATTAAATCAATTAAATATTGATTTATTGGTTAAATCAAAGGGAAAGCTAATTAATTAATAATAATTAATTAGTCTAGGTAGAAGGGGTGATTTATTAACGGAAGGCCGTTAATTAGGGTATTTGTTGGATAGGCAACTTAATTAATTAGCTTAGTGTAATTAATTAATGATGATATGAGGGAAATGAGAGTGCCTTTGACGATATGTCATTGATTTGCGAGAAAGGGGATAATTAGCACAATTTAAGTATTTAAATTGCTTGGGCGTAATTATAGGTGTCTACATTTGCCCCTCTTTGGGGTGGCGTAAGTGATGCCACTTCAAAGATAGTAGACAGAAAAGATTTTGAAGAGATAGAAGAAAAATTAGTAGGAGGGAGAGATGCCCCCTCGAGTGTCGATGGGGTGATAGATAGAAGAACTCGATTGACGATCAAAAAAGGTGAGAAGTAGGCAGAAGAATGGGGACGAGGCAGGATGCCCCAAGGAGAGGGAGAATTAGGGGTGAAAGGGAAGTGGTGCAGAAGAAACATGGATGAGGGGGAGAGAAGAGCTTAACCTCTAGCCGCTTATTTGTTTGGAACACAAATTTTATGTCATCATATTGCCATAGGAACTACATCATTGGTCCTTATGAAAAATATAAGCATACAACAAAGGTAGAATGACATGAAAAGCCATACGACGAACATTGGGTCCATTGCTGAAAGTACCAACTCCACGCAACATACAATAATGCGTTAAGTAACCATGGAAGAGATGAAAAAAAATGTGTTGGAAGCATAATGGAATGAGAGGGGGGGTGAATAAATCCTTATAATAATTTAAACTCAGATTTCATATTTAATTATTCAAAACTCATAAAAAAAATTCAACCATCCATTAATGTGTGCATACAACAAATAATCACATGTGTAAGAACCATAAGCAAGATAATCAACACAAGACATAAGATATAAGTGGGAAACCCTCAAGGGGAAAAAAACCCACTAAAACAAAATCTTATATTGATATGTTTCAAAATTTAGTGATGCACCAACCCCATAAGGATCATCAACCCCTAATTTACTAGAGCTATAACCCTACAAGGAGCACCAACCCCTAATTTAGTGAAGAACCCACTCCATAAGGAGGCTACAACCCCACAAGATGATCAATCACACACTCAAACACCTTATGATGATTTTATCTTTGATTTTTTTTTCTCCAAAAACTGATGGAAACCAATTATTTAGCTCGCACTTCTTCAATTCTTCATACAAATCCAAGGTGATTAAACCATCACACATAGCTCTTCCTTCACTTATCAAGCCTTCAAACACATGAAAACACACTTGATTATCTTCCTTGATCACACTTACCTTATCCAAACCTCAATTAATGCTTCTCACACACCTTTAAAACAATTTTCACCTAGTCCACACTTCTTTCACACACACACACTAGCTTGCTAAAAAAGAACCCAAAACAATGCTTTTATAAGCTCCTCTACATTTCAAATTCAAAATCAAACATTTTCACTCGTTTTTCATGACCCATGCATCATAAAATATCCCAAATTTTAAATATAACAGTCACAAGTGACCCAAGTAGGTCGGTGTGGCTAAATACCTCATTACATGTTAAAAATGGCTCAAAACCCAATGGGCACAAAGATAAAAATACCCTTGTATCAAAAACAATACTTAGTCATGACCCATAATAATTACACATTCTTAAAATAACATTTAAAATTCATAAATGGTCATAAATTAGCTCAACCAATCAAATTATTTCATTTAATGGGCTAGTACTATTTGTTGTTTTCTCAAAATGTTTTCCTACACCCTTCAGGACCCTGGAAACTTCATTATGCCACCAAAAATCACTTAAAATCAACCAAAACATGCCACGTAGAAACTTGATGGAAATTTTAGAACCTGTATAACACTTATAAGCAATTTAATAATCCTTTAAACAATCACCTGCTTCAAACCATAGTCATTATTGTCTTCACCAAAACAATCTACCCAAAAATCTATTTTCAAAGATTAGCTGATAAAAACATTTTCTAGGAACAGTTATATACCTCTAAATGGATTCAAAATTAATCCCTATTCACATTCAAGGTTATATAAATCATCACCTAATCAATAACATTCTTCAAAAAAACTCAAAACTTCAAGCAGATCATGTCCTGTCGTTCTTTGGCAAAAAGGTTCTTGTCCAAAAGATTGACCTAGAAACTATAGAAACTATCATAATTATGAGAAAAAACCTCATATAAATGGAAATATATTTGGATCCTATTTCCAACACAAACTTTAATAACCTCCAGAATCCACTTGTAGCTCTAGATATTCACATTTTACTGAACATTTCTTTTTATGGCCTCAAAACTACCCTTTGACCAGTCAACCTGAATGAAGTTCATTTGACCATGTACCTACATGAACATGTTCTGAAACCTCTTTGGACATCAATATAAACTCACATAAATTCTAAAATTTTAAGTTAGCATGCTACTCTCTTCCGACAACCTTTTCCCAAAACACTCTTCTTCAAAACTGGCCTATTTGAGTGGGGCTCACTCATCACCATGACCTCTACCATACATTTCTAGAAAATAAAAGATTTATTTATTTACATGTTTATAATCATCATCCATGTACTCGAAAATAATTTTGTCCACTTAGGAAGATTTTATTTCATACCGCTTTCAAGTTAGGGTTTCAAACTCATAGCTAAATGTTTACCTTCTTAACATTCGTTCATAAAAATGTGACGATGAAATGACCTCATTATTTTTATTAAACCTTATAGAATTAATTTAGAAACATCCCTGAAATCCAAAAGGCACCATGTAAAACACACAATTCAGGGTGACCATCAAAAGATCAAATTCAAGCTAGAAATGCACTAGTTCTTAACTCTGTCTCACAAAAGCTGACATATCTTGCAAATTCACATCCTATCAACCTAAAAAATTTCTCAAAGCACCATGACACATCACACTAAATTTTCTAATCATTATAATTTTATCACCATACCTAAAACTCTCTAGACACTAAGACTTGCATTGCTACCCCTTAGGGTTTCACATTGTAGAAGCTAGGGTCAACTAACAAAATGCTATAAATCATCATGAAATCACTAAAAATGACTAAAACATACCTTTTATACAATAAAAAACCTGAATAAATGCATCCATGATCTCATATAACTCCAAATTTGAATCACATACCTCCTAACACTCATACCTGCTCCAAATGAGCACCTGAAACATAGCCAATCACATGTATATGCACCATACACATGATGTGATTTCCCAAGAACTCTCCAAATCTGTTATTCATCGTGTCAACATTCTTCTAAAGCATCCAATAATCTCATACCACCATTTAGCATCACCTAGGCACCTTAATGGGCTTGCAAGAATAAGCAATCTTCACTTAATCTCATTGTATCATATGGAATCACCTGAACCAACATGGAAACACCATCCAAAACATCATCTTACCCTAATCCATTATCCACTTTTTCTTTAATGTTGTTTTTCATCAATGACAACACCTATATGACCACATGCCAACAATCTCCCATTTGTCAATGATGGAAAACTACCTGAACTTCCTCCTTTTTACATTAATGATAAAGGAATACCTGTAACAACATGTTCTTTCACCTTCTAGAGCTTCATAGCATCATGTTTTGATTAGAAAAATAAAACCAAATATCTCTTTCAATCTCAAAAACCTTGAAATTTGCACTTAAACCTGATTTTTCCTTCATTTCAAGCATGTAATCACCTTGCTCCCCCTTGGGCTAAGCATTTTCATCATATGAAAACATTAATCAAGCATGAATACTTCATCCACTTACCTTATTTGGAGTCAAGACATCATATTCCACCATCTAGGCATGCAAAATCAACTAAATTCACCTTAACCCCTATTTTTGCCTTCATTGGAGCTCTGTAGTAGACCATAACCTAGGCCATTCACACCTTGAATATGTCAATAATGTCAAAAAGAAACATATAAAACCATCATAATTCCTTTCTTGACCACATACCAATTTATCTAGGCAAAGGACTAGCTTTATAATGCACTTTCTTGCTCTTCATACCATACTCAAGACTAAGAGCCCTAAACAGTCTTCTTTGTACATTTAAGACCAATTTTGATGATCTCCCAAGCTTCATACAACACATTACTCAGCAAGCCATCACCCCCTTGACTTAAGACCACTGTATCTAGTTAAAAATCACAAATTTGAGTGACTCAACTTCCTATCGTCAATATAAATCACCTTGACCAATTTTGCTAGGTCCTAAACCATTTTCTCAGTCTTGACATTCATATTAGGATGAGATAATACTTTCAAAAGCCAAAGAGTGAAATAAAATGAGGAGAAAACACCTATAACATACCTTGGTTGCCTTGGAATCATCATTTTCACCTTCTAGAATCCTCATTCAGGATCCCCTTGCCTCTATCATCTTTATCAGACCAGTGTGTAAACATTTACACTTTGAAGCTTTGACATTGCCATATATTGACCTCAAGAACTTTCAAACCTCCTATTGACCTGAAGGATGTTTATCTCAACTAATCATGCATAAGAATGACATAGCAGGTTTAAGAACTAATCCTCTGTCATTATACCCTGTAGCATACTCAAAGCATCAAAATTTTATACTTTGCCTTGACTATGCATAGACCAAATGACAAGATAGCACCATTAAGAATTCTCAAATCTTTGTAGTAGTTGAAGATACTAATTTCAATTTCTAATATTCTTTGATCCAACAAATTTGACCCTTCTTATGCATAAACATGAACTAGTACCTTCTATTTTGACAAGAATTGTCATTCTTTATCAAAATAGCTTCTATCAACATGTAGACCATCGTATACAGATACTAAGATCATGATGTCAACATATTTGTAGCATCATGATTTAGGTCTTTGAATTCATTGTAAACCAACATAGATCCCTAACAACTCATTCACCATCCTTCAGGTACTTGTAGATATGTTTACTAATGCATTGAACCTTTTCAACACAGCACACATAATCTTGAGAGGTTATACATGAGTTTTTAGTCTTCAATCTTCCATAACAAACTACTCAAACCCTAGATAGAGTTTCAAAGTAACCTTAAGAACCTATAACTTCATGTGAATTGTATTTCCTTGATTCTTCATTAACAATCATGCACAACCTTATGACTCAGGGACTTATGTCTTATAGCCTAACATTTTTCTCTTACTCAAAAACCATCATCAAGCTTATAAATCTCATGCACAATAAATGACAAGTCAAAAAGACACCTTTAGTCCTATACATGGGTAGTCTTCAAGAAACATATAGAGAAACCAACACACACTTTATCCTTAAATCATCTTCAAGATATTATTAAAATGCTTTATAGTCCCCTACATGTCATGTGAACTATAAGAATCAACATTTTTACACACTATTCTCTCTACTCCATCAAGTGCACGGTTTACTAGTCTACTAGCCCAAGCTAAGACGAAATCACACTTAGCTTTTGAAGTACACAACTTCATGAATATTTCTTGATTTAGATACACTTTTGGGAAAATATTCATAACCTCAAGTCTTGAAGACTCATTCCATAGGGACCATGCCCAATTTACAAAATTCTTCCCTTGGGAATTAGGTCTCTTTAGCACCAAGACTGTCAACTCGCCAAATTTCATAAGTTCATATGAATGTACATATAATTAGAGCTCCAATATACTATAATCCTTTAGTCCATCAAGTTGAGAAAATTTTCATGAATTTTCAGCATTAGACTCGATCATTTATCCCTCCATATCTTAGTTTCCATCGACACCATTCATTATGTACTATGACACCCTAGTCAAGGCAGAGAAGTAAAATAAATGTTCTAATTTTCTCTTGTGACCTCAAAATTCATCATCAAGTCTTTCATATCATTTCTCAAAATCCTGAGCACACATTGACTAGATTTGGAGGCAAGGACATCATTTGTATACCTGAAACCACCTTTAGTAGCATTATCAACATTCAAGAACACTTGTACAAATCATGCCCTTCACAATATCTTGACCAAATCAAATTTCTTGATGACATGACACATATTTAACCTATGAGAACCTTGTATACATTTTGATACTCATAACACAGTCCTAATGACTTCTCAAACCAATAGACATGTCTAGACATCCTATTATGACCATGCCAAGACACATTTTTTGAGATAATGAACCATCAAGAACCGTTGAAAGCTTTCAAAAAAAATTGAGACACTACCATATCTTCCCAATCATTACTGGCTCATAGAAAAACATGACCCATGTAACTCCAACACGTGATGACTTTATGTCACATCAAAAGACTCAAAATTTGTCAGTTTACTTGCTCAGGTCCTGCATTTTTACAACTCAGTAGCCTTTTGTCATCATCCTAGTCCACTAGTGCCCAACAGGATGCCAACGCCAGGCACCCTCATCCCCTCTGGGTGCCCTTATCCTCTTTGTACTTTAATCACACTTTTTGGGTCTTTCCTATCTGTTTGAATATATTATCTTTTTGGTAGTTAGCCTTTTCAGGGTTAATTATGAAATTTAAGCTATGGAATCATATAAATATAAAGTTAAGTGATCATAATAAAGGACCATGCACTAAAAACTATTTATCACTGCCTAAGGTTATATCCATCAAGGTATCTAAGAGCTCCATTACATCCATCTAGCTCCATCACAAGGGACACAGGGGATGGTTTTCTGCATCACACTTCATAGGAGGGAATTTCATTCTATTCCATGCACACATTTACTATATTCTAAATATAGCTACTTGTTTGTTATCCAAGTGTGAATGGCACAAAAGAAACCTAAGGAATAATTCCAAACACACACACATAGAACTACATTGGGTCTGAGATGTAGTGCAATGCTCAGTCATAAGTTCATCATTGTGATAGATGAGGAATTCTTGACCCCTCATTTTGTATCTTTTTTTAAGGATTTGATGTTTATTTGAGGGTTTCAGATTTTCATAATTTATTGTAGGTTTACAGTGACCACGGCAATATTAGTACGATCTCAGAGTTATCAAATGTGACTAAAGGTGAACACCTTGCGACACCTCAAAGGAGGTTTTACGAGAATTATTAAAGACCCAGGTGCCTAGAAACAGGTCCAAGGTGCCCACAAGTGCCCTTCTCCCTCTCTAGGCACCCCATTCCAGAATATTCCTCTAGTTTTCATTTTTCTGAGCTCTAGTGTAATGGTTAATGCTTCCCATTTTCCTATTCTTCTACTCTATGCATTCTCTAGAACTCTTCAAATCAGCTAAGTCTTCTTATTCCTTCTTTGCACTTAGGGTTTTACGTTTCATTTTTTATTTTACTTGAGTGTATTGATGTACTTTATTTAATATTGATTTACTAAAATCTTGCATTCATATTAGGCATATAAAATTACATTTTAGCTTAATCATTTTGGTGGACCCCACTCATGATTTGTCTTTCAGATCCTTCTTTGGCACATCATATTTTCTATCATGGATCCTAAATGTACTCAAATTCCTTTGTATTATTTAATTCAAATGCATCATAATTGCCAAGTTGTTGCAAAAAAATCCTTAGACAACATGTATTTTCCTAGCAATATGCTACCGCATCAAGTGATTTTTATTTTATATTTTCTATCTGATAGCCGTAGTCTTTGTGATTCTCCATCTAATTAATCCATGTTGGACTCAGCCCAAGCTTTACATTCTTTATTTCAAGACACATTTTAGGCTATGGAATCCATGATTGCATCTCTTAAATATGAAATCCAACATCTTAAGGATGCTTCCCAGGCTCATGTTTTTTATCCTTCTACATCTCATATTAATTATATGTTTGCTACATGTGCTCATATCAGTAAGCCTCAAGTCATACCATTACTAGAGCCTCTCACCTTTGATCACAATACTACACAACATGACATTCTTACTTAGCTCCTTATGCATCAATTTCTCACTTTACTATCTACACAAGGTTATCCTCCATACCGAATGGAAAAATATCAAGGCATTCCGTATTGCAATTATGATCAAATCAATGGATATAATGACAATTATTTCTATAATTTACAACGAAGAATCAAGCATCTTGAGTGTCAAGGCTTTATCTCATTCATTGTACAACATTCTCATGCCTGCCCATCTACAACTGTTACATCCCAATGAGTTCCTAAATCTAATTCATCTATGTCTAATGAACATCATTCCATTACTTGTCACATTCCTTATATGAAAAATCAAGTGTTACCTAAGAAAACTCCATTAAAAATTAGTCCTTAACCTCCTCCTACTAAGTCATCTATAGCATTACCGAGTCCAATTAAGCAACCTCCTCTAAAAATCAATGCAACTTCTCCACCTCTCAAGTCATCTACAGAAAATAAACAACCACTTGCTACATAAGACTACCAAAATCTAGTTAACCTCTTTTCACTTCCACCGCTTAAGGCTCCTATGAAATTACCACGTAGGCGTTCCATCAATTTTATTAAGGAAATTAATGCTTACATTGATCCACTTTACATCTTTGATATATATCCAACGCTTACATACTTTGGGGGAATCATAGCTTCTCCCCCCATGTATTGTTATCCAATGTACATATCATCTCATGCACTTCATGCTTTATACTAATCTTCTTTAAGAATTTTTACACACCTCTTGATATATTTGTATCATCTTTTCTTGATGACACACTCATGTTCTTGCAGTTCTTCCATGACTGTTGAGGGATCTCTTGCAATAAGAACTCCATTCATCTTCACATTATATGCTTCATCAAAATCTCTACATATTAGATCAACACTCACTCATACATACATTTTTTACCTTACATCTATCACTAGTCTCACATACAACACAATCTTTCATCAACTATCACATCAACTATATAATATCAATTACACTTCATAATCTTCACACCTCACCTATTTGTCTATTACAACCATCATTCATTGAGTAACACACTCGTCATCACATATTTGGGGGGCATCACACTTACTCCCCCCACACATTTTATCATTATCAACTATCAAACGTCTTACATATATCACATATATTATTTTACATTCATCATACACATATCAATACATTTGCACCGTCATTTCCCGGTGATGCACTCTTGTGCTATGGTTCACACTTGAATGTTGAGGGTATACATATCAAATGGACCTCATCACACTCACATGTTCAATCATTCAATACTCTTATCATGCAACATTCCTATCTTGTTCATTCTTTACACATATCTTGATATACGCTTTATGATAAATCATCACCCCTTTCTATCTTTCCTATTATTTCATCTCGTGATATACGCTTTATGCTAAATCATCACGCTTGTTGAAATCCTACTCATGCACCTCGTGATATATGATTTAGGCTAAATCATCACCTCATTCTCAAACTTCATGATTACTCATCCATATTTTGCATTCGATATCATCTACACATCATCATGTTATAATCAAAAATCCATTCTTTATTCATCAACTCTTTTTAACACATGACAATACATCATGCATGCCATTTCTTTATGATGCACTCTCATTTATAGTTCATTATTGACTACTAAGGGGGAATAAATAAATGAACCTCATTTCATACATACGCATCCACTTGGGAGCACACTGCTATTATCATTCACATTACATTCCATTCCACCTCATCTACAACATCCTACATATCTTGGTTGTATTTATTCTTTCTTACATTTACTTGTTACATGTTCATCTTATTACACATACTAGATAGATATCTTGTATGTCATTATCTTTATTGTGATAACAAATTCTATAGATCTATTACATGCTACATGGATGCTTGGTGCAGTACCTAGTACTAGTCCCACAATAGCTCTTGGGGGCATCCACTTCCATACATTATAGGTGATATTGTTTCATAGCACACTATTTTCTCATATTATACATGATTTGACATACTTTTTATCTTTCTAACGTGCTAACAAGTGCTTCATGTGCAACATTTTTTATGTAGGAATATTTACTTCCATGGTTTTCTAATACACTATTTTCCTTTTCTGTTCATTTTTTATGGGCTTTGACATATGTCTTTCTTGTTATATGTTTTCTTGAGGAAACTTTAGTCTTGATTGTCTTGTGACATTGTGAGTGGTTTCCCATGTTTGTAACCCACTTTTCATGGACTACATCATCTTTTAATTGCGTATGAGATTATACATTGTCTACTTAGGTTACATTTCATTTTATACATACATGTTTGTCTTTGCTTGTACTAATAGTTGTATCCTAGCCACTTGTTTGCGTGTGCCTTGATTTATAACAAGAACATTCCTTCCCTTGTAGGGCACATATTCAACACAATGGTCAGTCCTCCTTTGGGCGACATACTCTTTCAATGATGTCACATGCACCCCAGATGAGGGGGGGGAATCATTTGGGTGAATCATTAATCCCATAAAATGTTATATAGAACACAACATGTTACCATTACAACATAAGTTTCAGTTTTAGATAGGGCTCATAATCAGACTTTGGTGCTTAGCACAATGACCTTCCCTAAATGTCAGTAATAGGGGGCAATTAAACATTTTTCGACATGTCACAAAGTCTTTTGATGGGGGCCCAATTCCTATCCTAACGATATATCTCACCTGGCCTATGAAGTGAAAGGGGGGTATTTACCATCGGGAAGAGATTCCTTTAGAGATTGGCATTTATATTAGCATATTTTACAGGGTAGACAATCCTTAGCACATGCATTATACACACCATCTACAGTGGTGTTCTACATTTTAGGAAGTAGTTAAAGGATTGGAGGATGACACCCAACTATTCTCCCTACACTTCTTCCATTTCAGTGGTGTGAGATCACCTGAAAAAATTATGCATCAACATCATCTACAGGATCCTTTCTACACTCTTTCCTCATCATAGATCAAGTGCACATGTTCATAGATCAATTGATCATGTGTAAAAATTATATCCGTATAGGAAGCGGTAGTCATTATCAACAACGAAATCATCCACATCATCACAACAAAAAAATCGACATCAACAACAGGTAGATTATGACATATACACATGGGTTTTCCACCCTAGGTTCATTTTCATCAATTTTTACACTTTCTCCTCCTTAACATCCACACTTCACATTTTTATCACTCTACGCTTTGTCTAGTCCCTCAACATGAGTGCATCATCAACCTACATGGTTATCAGGTACGCATATCTATCTACTTTATGTTACCGAAATTTCCACTCATCAACATAAAGTGGGGGAAAATGTAGACACAAAATCACACACTTTGGGTAATTATCTAGTCCTTATTACATAATACTATTCATATTAACCCATGTCTTTGGCCACCTTTATTTTCTTTATATTGTTATGTTCAATCTTACACCCTTACTTTCTTAGTCTCCATTTTTAATATTTGGAATTTTTCATCTTGGAAACCAATGCCTAGCCAGGACACTAGTTTTAGGTGCTCTCATTCCTTTTAGGCGCCCCTATCCTCTTTTTAATTTACTCACAATTTTTGGGTCCTTTCTAGCCATTTGAGCATCTTATCTTTTTGGTAGTTGGCCTTTTCAGGGTTAATTAAAAAATTCCAGCAAGGGAACCATATAAATATAAATTTATGTGATGATAATAAAGGACCAAGCACTAAGCACTATCTACCACCACCTAAGATTACATCCATCAAAGCATATAAAAGCTCCATTGCATCCATCTAGCTCCATCACAAGGGACATAAGGGTTTGTTTTCTACATCATACTTCATAGGATGGAAGTTCAATATATTCCATGCACACATTTACTACATTTTACATCTAGCTACTTTCTTACTATCCAAGAGAAACTAACACAAGAGCAACCTAGGGCACAATTCCACACACACACAAAACTACATTGGGTTTGAGATGTAGTGCAATGTTTATTCGTAAGTTCACCATTATGACAACTAAGGACAGTCTAACCCCTCATTTTGCATCTTTAATTTTTAGGATATGATGTCTATTTGAGGGTTTTGCAGGTTTACAATGACCTAGACGATCTTGGTGTGACCTTGAAGTGATCAAAGGAGACTAAAGGAAAACACCTTATGACACCTCATAGGAGGTTTTATAAGTATTTATGCAGACCCAGGCACCTATAAATAGGTCTAGGGTGCCCACGTGCACCCATGTCCATCTCCAGGAATCACAGTCCATCATGTTCCTCTAGTTTTGCATTTTTCTAAGCTCCAGTGTGATTGTCAGTGCTTCACATTTTCCTTTTCTTCAACTCTGTAAATTCTTCAAAAGTATATGAATAAACTAAGTCATCTTATTCATTTTTTTCACTTAGGGTTTTAAATTTCATTATTTATTTTTCTTGAGTGTATCATTGTACTTAATTTATTATTCATTTACTGCAATCTTGCATTCAGATTACGCATAGAAAATAACATTTTAGCTTAATAATTTTGGTGAATGCCACTCATGATTGGTATTTTGGATCCTTCTTCAGAAAATCATATTTTCTATCATGGGCTCATAAAGTTTCTCACATTTATTTTTATTATTAATTTCAAATGCATCCTAATTTCCAAGTTCTGAAATATTTCTAACACCATGTATCTCCCTAGCGATACGGCACCGTATCAAGTGAGTTCTATTGTAGATCATCTATCTGAAGGCCCTAATATTTATGATCCTCCATCTAATTAATCTATGTTAGAATTATTCCAAGCTTTAAATTATTTATTTCAAGAAAAAATTCAAGCTAGGGAATCCATGATTACATCTCTTAAATCTAAAATCTAACATCTTAAGGATGCTTGTCAAGCTCATGTTTTTTCTCCTTCTACATCTCATCTTCATTCTATGTCTGCTACATATGCTCATATCAGTGAGCATCATGTCATACCATTACCAAAGTCGAGACTCACCTTTGATTGCGATACTACACAACATGACATTCCCATTAAGCTCCTTAGGCATCAATTTCTCACGTTACCATCTACTCAAGGCTATCTTGCTTATCAAGTGGAAAAATATCAGGGCCTTCCATATTGTAATTATCATCGAATAAATGGACATAATTATAATTATTTCTATGATTTACAATGAAGAATCAACCATCTTGAGCATCAAGGCTTTATCTCAGTTGCTATACAACATTCTCTTGCATGCCCATCTACAATCATTACATCCCAATGGGTTCCTAAATCTGATTCATCTATGTCTAATGAACATCCTGCCATTACTTATGGAATTCCTTCTACAAAAAATAAAGTTCCACCTAATCAACCTACATTAAAAATTAGTCCAAAACCTCCTTCTACTAAGTCATTTGCAGTGTTATCGAGTCTAATTAAGAAACCTCCTCTAAAGATCAATGCAATTGCTCCACCTCTCAAGTCATCTACGGTGAATAAGAAACCACTTGCTACAAAATAATAATAAAATCTAGTTAACCTATTTTGACTTCCACCACCTCAGCATCCCTTCAATTTTATTAAGGAAATTACTCCTTACATTTATCTACTTAGCATCTTTGATTAGATCTTCATCACTTACATACTTGGGTGCATCATAGCTTCTTCCCCCGTTGCATTTATATCCAATGTACATATCATATTAGGAACTTGATGCTTTGTAATAATATTCTATAATCATTTTTTCTTTATGTTTTCATACCACTTTCACGGAAAAAATCATAAAAAATAATATATTACTCAAAAAAATACAAAATAAATCCATGACACTCAGAGGCAGATAAATGATTTATATGTCATTTTGTATCTAGGGAAGTAGTTTATCTGACTTGTTAGCACTCAGGATTTGAAGAAGTGGGTGACACCTTGAAAGGATTTTGATCTAATCCTGACTATTTTAGGTTGTGCCTTTCAACCAAGGTAAGAGAACCTATATTGCAGCCTTTGTTTGGTGAAGGAGGTGGAGATATCCTTATACTGTGCATATTATATGGAGATGGCCTTGGGAAAACATGATCAATTTTCCATTAATCAAACTCAACAAAGCTATCACTACTAAATGATGGAAACGCTTTCAAGACAAGGCTGAGGCTACTAGAGACATGGTGTGATACTTATTTGCTTTGTGCATTTTGTAAATGGATTGTGTTCTTTTGTTGACACACAATACAATGCAGGGGTAGTATGGGGTAGGATTAGTTATTTTGAATGAAATTTTTGGCGGGAGATTTTAGACAAGACCAACAAGAATTTTCCAGATTCTTTGAGGAATTTTGCAAGAAATTTGTAACACCTAAACATCAAAATGCTTCAAAGGGGTTAAGGTACTCCTTCAACCAGGATATGTGCACCAAATGGAGGCCCAAATATGCACTCTTCCACATAATATTTAACAACCTGCCACAAAATCTTGAAGCAGATGAACCAAAAAAGTATCCAAAAATGTCTATTTTATCATGGCCTAAGGTGCACCCAAAGGTTTACAAAAAAATCTCAGAATTCAAGAAAGGTAAAGTGATTTAAAATCTATTTATCTCTTTATCAGATGAAAGATCTTCTGAATGTGAGAATGTAGATGCCACTAAACTATCAAGAACAAATGAGACCATGTATGATCAAGAGAGATTTTAAACACAAGACTACAATAGGAGCAAGAAACACAAATTGAAAACATTCTGAAACATAAGTGCATGCAAACTTTGCCAAGAGACAACACAGAATAATCCAGAATGACCAAATTTATTAGCAAGGGAATGTTATAAGGACAATCTCAGAGCTTGTTGATGGCTTTACAACTGAAACCAACTCAACATGATAAAAACTGATGCAAAAAGGAATTAGAAATGGTTCTCAGGTGGTTTCTCAGAGAATGGGCTTCTTCCCATATTTTCTCATGAATTTCTAAGTTTCTTCGACCTTTTGCATGTCTAAAAACATGCATTATATAACTTTCAATTACATTTGATCCTTCTTTCCCAAGAAAATAATATGCCCAGCATCAAGTTTGTTACAAAATTCCAACATGATTCGTAGATAGGGACATTTAACAAATTTGTAACAAGAGTTGCCAGGTGTTTCTAAAATGGTGAATCATTACAAATCCATCATCACTATCCACTATGGAGGTAAATTTTTCATTCTCCAAGCATGTAGACCCCTTTCATTTCATCATTTCATTCTTATCATTCCAAAATTTGATTATACAACTTTATAATTTGATATTTCACATTTTACATGGGCCTGAGTAAAAATTTATTTCAAAAACCCATTTTGTAGCCGAGGAAGCACTTTATCTAACTTCTTAGCACTCAGGATTTTAAAGAAGTGGGTAGCACCTTGAAAGGATTTTGATCTAAATCCTCACCTATTTCAGGTTGTTCCTTTCAACCAAGGTAAGAGAACCTATATTGCAGCCTCTGTTTTTTGAAGGAGGTGGATATATCCTTATACTGTGCATGATTATATGGAGATGGCCTTGGAAAAACATGATCAATTTTCCATTATTCAAACTCAATGAAAGCTCTCACTACTAAATGATGGAAATGCTTTCAAGACAAGGCTGAGGCTGCTAGAGACATGGTATGATCTGATTTGCTTTGTGCATTTTTGTAAATAGATTGGATTCTTTTGTTGACACACAACACAATGCATGGGTAGTATGGGTAAGATCTAGTTATTCTGAATGAATTTTTTGGTGGGATATTTTAGACAAGACTAAGGTCAGAATTTGCTAAATTCTTTGAGGGCCTTTGCAAGAAATTTGTAACACCTAAATAGTAGAATGCTTCAAAGGGGTTAGAGGTACTCCTTCAACCAGGATATGTGCACACAAATGGAGGCCCAGATCTACACTCTTCCACACAATATTTGACAACCTGCCATAAAATATTGAAAGTCAGATGAACCAACAAAGTATCCAGAAATCTCTATTTTATCATGACCTAAGGTGCACCCAAAGGTTTACAAACAATCTCATAATTCAAGGAAGGTAAAGTGATTTTAAATTTGTTTATCTCTTTATCAGATGAAAGCTCTTCTGAATGTGAGACTACAGATGCCACTAAACTATCAACAAGAAATGAGACCATGTATGATCAAGAGATGATTTTAAACACAAGACTGCAACAAGAGCAAGAAACACAAATTGAAAACATTCTGAAACATAAGTGCATGCAAATTTTGATCAAGAGACAACACAAAATGATCCAGAATGACCAAATCTATCAGTAGGGGAATGTTATAAGAACAATCTCAGAGCTTGTTGATGGCTTTACAACTGAAACCAACTCAACATGATACAAATCTGATGTAAAAAGGAATTAGAAATGGTTCTCAGGCGGTTTCTCAGAGAATGGGCTTCTTCCAAGATTTTCTCATGAATTTCTAAGTTTCTCTGACCTTTTGCATGTCTCAAAACATGCATTATATAACTTTCAATTACATTTGAACCTTCTTTCCCAAGAAAACAATATGCCCAGCATCAATTTTGTTACAAAATTCCAACATGATTCAATAGGTAGGGACATTATTTAGTATTTCAGTATTTCAGATCCCTGGTAATACTTCTTGTGTGATTTATGTGAATTTCTTAGTATCATCTTCTGATCAAATTTATAAGGCTCAAATGAAGAGTAGAGTTCTAGGTTTGATATTTTCTTAGTTCAATATGATCCATGTGCATACATATTTGAGATATTTAAATGCATATCAAACCCTAGTGATGTCCCTTGCAAGAGCATACAAATACATTGTTGAAGCATCATTTTATAATCAGGATTTGTAAGGATTAAGTGAAGATATAAGTTCTGCCTGCAATTTTATCAGTTTTCAGTAGTTGTTACACTTCTTACCATTTCTTGGTTGATAGAATCAAGAAAAAGAAGGTCAATGATCTATAAAATTTGGAAATATTTTCAGTGTAGATAGGTATTTGACAGAGTATTCTAGTGCAATTTTGGTGTTGGTAAGATTTAATCTCCTTCACAACTTGAGGACAGCATCATGGATTTTACAAGACACTCAGAGGAAGATAAATGATTTATATGCCATTTTGTAGCTAGGGAAGCAACTTATCTGACTTGCAAGCACAAAGTACTCATGATTTGATGAGACAAAGTGGGTAGCACCATGAAAGGATCTATGAGCTAATCCTCACTATTTCAAAATGTGCCTTTCAACCAAGGTAAGAGAACCTATATTACAGCCTCTGTTTTGTGAAGGAGGTGGAGATATCCTTATATTGTGCATATTGTATGGAGATGGCCTTGGGAAAACATGATCAATTTTCCATTTATTCAAACTCAACAGAGTTGTCACTACTAAATGATGGAAATGCTTTCAATACAAGGCTGAGGCTGCTAGAGACATGGTATGCTCCTCTATTTGCTTTGTGCATTTTTGTAAATGGATTGTATTATTTTGTTGACACACAATGCAATGCAGGGGTAGTATGGGGTAGGATTAGTTATTCTGAATGAATTTTTTGGTGGGAGATTTTAGACAAGACTAACACAGAATTTGCCAAATTCTTTGAGGACCTTTGTAAGAAATTTGTAACACCTAAACAAGCTAGAATGCTTCAAAGGGGTTAAGGTACTCCTTCAACCAGGATATGTGCACCAAATGGAGGCCCAGATCTTCACTCTTCCACACAATATTTGACAACTTGCCACAAAATCTTGAAGCAGATGAACCAACAAAGTATCTAGAAATATCTATTTTATCATGACCTAAGGTGCACCCAAAGGTTTACAAACAATCTCAGAATTCAAGGAAGGTAAAGTGATTTTAAATCTTTTTTTCTCTTTATCAGATGAAAGCTCTTCTGAATGTGAGACTGCAGATGCCACTAAACTATTCAACAAGAAATGAGACCATGTATGATCAAGAGATATTTTAAACACAAGACTGTAATATGAGCAAGAAACACAAATTGAAAACATTCTGAAACATAAGTGTATGCAAATTTTTCCAAGAGAAAACACAAAATAATCCAGAATGACCAAATTTATTAGTATGGGAATGTTATAAGAACAATCTCAGACCTTATTGATGGATTTACAATTGAAACAAAAATCAACATGATACAAATATGATGCAAAAAGGAATTAGAAATGGTTCTCACCAGTGGTTTCTCAGAGAATGGGATTCTTCCCAGATTTTGACTGTGAATTTCTAAGTTTCTCCGACCTTTTACATGTCTCAAAACATGCATTATATAACTTTCAATTACATTTGATCCTTCTTTCCCAAGAAAAGAATATGCCCAACATCAATTTTGTTACAAAATTCCAACATGATTCGCAGATAGGGACATTAAACAAATTTGCAACAAAAGTTGCCAGGTGTTTCAAAAATGGCGAATCATTACATGATCCTTCATCATTATCCATTGTGGAGGCACGTTTTTCATTCTTCAAGCATGCATACCCCATTCATTTCATCATTTCATCCTTATCATTGCAAAATTTGATTCTGCAACTTTATAATTTAATAGCTTTTCACATTTTGCACGGGCCTGAGTAAAAACTTATTTCAAAACAGTTTCAAATCTACAAATTAATCCCTAAAACCAACTTGCATTGATCTTTAGCAGGCACAAAGGACACAAATTCACCAAAATTTGATGATCTAAAATTATACATTTCCACAGTTCCTAGAGAAAAAATGGTGGCAACAAATTGAAGAATGTCCAGTTACCATTGATTTGCTCTTTCTCCTTCAATCTGGGCCCTCCACGTGTCAAAATATGATTGGGAATGAATTCAGGCTCACTTTTTGACCTTTTAACATTTTTTGAAAAATGGAAAATATTGAATTTTTTCTCTACCCCTCCGCCCTTTAAATTTGGAGCTGACAAGTGGCATATGGTGGGTCCCATTGGGATCGCGGCTCAATTCTGTGCATTTTGACCCTTTTTTATAAATTGGAAAAAATTCACTTTTTTCCCCGCGGGGCCCGCACCTCTGCCTCTATCCTTCCAACACATGTCAGCCTCTCTATCGCTAAAAATCCATGAAGCTTATTTCATGTTTTAACCCCTTTTTTTGCCAAGGGAAAATTTTCAACTTTGCCGTCGCAGGCCTGCGCCTCCGATTTTGTCCTTGACACATGTCCTCCTAATGGTTCGTTCGTGGAGGCCAGCGCTTCAAATATTCCATACTAAGTCTTTTTATAAAAAGGGAAAAAAATCCCTTTTGCCTCCACCGGCCCGCCGACCCACTCTACCCACCACGTGTCTTCCTCTGCTTCATTGCGGACCCGCGGTTCCTAATTTTTTGCTCTAAGTAATTTTTGCTAAAAGGGAACAATTTCCCCTTTTCCCCATGGCCAGCCCAAGAGAAAACTTCCGTCCTCTACACATGTCCCAACCAGTGTGTCCACCCCTTGCTGTCATTGCAGACCCACGGGCCTTTCCACACCTTTTTTCCCTTTCGCAAGAAAAGTCAAAATTTTTCCTAAGTTCCTCGCCCACCTTCCATTCCCGCCTTGGCATAAGAACATGACTCATGTCCTCCTGCAGAGTTGCGGGGGGTAATGTTGAATTTTTTATCCAAAGCCAAAAAATGCTAAGTTTTTCAAAGAAACCTCACCATCCTTGTCCAACCAAAAGTAACCACATAGGAGACGTCCTTTGAGCTTAATTTTGACGGTCAAATGACACCATGTACGACCATGTAAAAAACACAGAATTTGCTAAGGACGCCCGAATTCGATTTAATTCATCATGGGTAAAGGATTTTTTCTATCAAAAAACATATGGGAAGTGGTTTTAAGAAATTTTTGACCCATGTGGAAGGATTTTTGAGGGAAAATAAGTACAAAATGATGTAAATTCCAGCTCCATGGGACGGGAGGAAAATGGAAAAAAAACAACAGAGGCCTGACTGGATTTGGAAAATTTAGGGCATAAAAATAGAGCCTACTAATGTATTTTTCTTTCAAAGTTGGGGCAAAATAATAGGTTTATGAGCCCTTTAAAGCATTCAATCTAATAGGGGAAACTTGCAGACCACCAAACTTGAAGAAAACATTTTTTAGCACCTAGAACAAAGGGGAAAGATGGGAAAATAATAGAGGATCAAAATGGACACAAACATCATCTCCTGCTTAGGGATGGGCACTCCTAGTGAGTGCCAAAAAACAATAAGTAGACCAAAGTGCCAAAATAATCCATTAGGAAAAAGGAGTCATGAGCCAAAATCACCTAAAAACTAGCTGAGAACTTGAAAAAATGGCTGCCACACACCAAGGCAAACCACAAATATGACAAAACACCAAAATGTAGAAGTAAAAAACAAACACTATACACTATACAAGTTGGTACAACCAAAACCTTGATTCAAAGAAAACAAATCAAGGGGAAACTCCATAAATGTCCTCCATGCTGGATATGACCATGCCAAGAGGTTCTGATATGTTTTTAGCAATCTGGAAATATACCTCTTCTTCTTCTTTGTTTAATTTGTTAACCATCTAGTTTCTTTGAAGCTCCTCCATTGTGCTCAGGTCAAACCTTGATCTAGCATTTTTCAAGGTTGAATCAAGGAACAAATATCAGAAAAGTAACAACATACTCAGGAGATATGTTTTCAACAACTTCATACTCCCTAAAATCCACAAAAGCTCACAAAGTGATTAGTACTAGCATCTGGCACTGCAAATCTTCATAAGATGCATTGCTTGGGTATTCAATAAGGTACATCATCTTCTTCTCTCCACATAACTTCACTAATTTTCCTTTCAATGGGGATAGTGGCATAAGACATGTCCATTTGGAGAAATCCCACCAACACTTGCAGCCCATTTCCTTGATAATAACATACCCCATTTGGCAGGGCAGTCAACAATCACATGATATCATCCAATTTCAAATTCCTCCTGGGATAAGATGCAAGCTGCACCACCAGATCTTTGACACACCCAACAACTGGCACTTCACTAGAATCCATGGAAGTACACTTTCCATACTTGCTATCACTTTGATTCCCAATTCATTCATGACCTCCAAAGGCATGACATTACATGATGCCCTCGGAGTCAAACATATAGTTATGTAACAACTTGTCTTTGATAACCAAGGTAGTGAAAAATGGATCCATGTTCAGTCTGAGATTTAACTAAAGAAGTTCCTAAGTAAACCTCAGGTGGTTGTCCCACAACTCTTCTAACACTTGTGGCTGTTCCAATTCTACAATGGCAATAGGAACTTCAAACCTTGCTTCCAATCCTCTACTTTGGGTACTCTCTTCCTCTTTGAATCCTAAATATTCAAAATCCCTCTTCTTGTGCTCAGGAATCCTAAGCAAATCAGCAATTGGGACAGGAATCTTGATCTGACTCAAGACTTGGGATAATATCATATGGATCATTCTTGGGCAAGGCAGCATTGGAAGGGAGACAAGCATATTCATTAGATGGTATGGCAGTCTATTTTCAAGTTTGGGCATGGGGAGGATCACAAGTTTTTCTTGGGGGAATAGGGCCTTTACCAGATGTATTTTTCTTTGGAGTTTCTTTAGTAAGCAATGGAAATTTTGACTTGGCTTGTTTGCCCATTGGCAAGATTTACTTCTGGTATTGTGCTCCTTCTCTGTGGGAAACTACATCCATTCATATAAGTAGCATATCCTCCTCCGAAGGGATACCACCATCATACTTCTCAATCATCAAATATCTTAAGTATTCAAAATCATTATTGGGAAGCTCAAAGGCTTGTACATTATCAATTTCTAAAACATGAGGAGGATTGGAAGAAGATGTACCCATTGGATACAATCCCAAAAAATAGCAGTAGTCCTAGCACTTATGACATCTGTTGAAGTTTCTTCCCTTGGTGAACCTGCAGGGATCTCCATCATGCAGGCATCATCATCAATTTCATCATCAAATTCCTCTTCAATTTTATGATCTGTTCCACATGGAGGATGGGGTAAAAAACATCTATCACACCAATCAATTCAATTTGCATCATCAACAATAACCACCCTAGTAGTTAGGGGATCATAGGCACTACCTTATTTTCCTTGGCCTGAGATTATCTATTTCCAAATCCAATAGGCCCTTTGCCTTTGTCATCAAATATCTGATCACCCCTAGGATGATTGGAAAATCTAGTCATGGTTCTAGTTTCTTTTTACTGACCTTGTGAAGTTTTCCCAATTCCCTTCTCAACTCTTGCCAACTTGTATGAGATTTCTTTGACTGCCCCTGCCAAAGTTTTCACAACCTCCTCTAAATCAGCACCCTTGCTAGCTTGAGGTTTTTCATGGTTTATCAACTTTAATCCATCTCTCTTGAGAGGTTTCCCAATTGCTTTGATATTGTTTTCAATTTTAAGTGCCATGGTGAAAGCTTGTCCTTAGGTTAGTAGGATTCTTATCTCTTAGGTAATAGGCTACCTTTTTATTCAAATGCATCTACATATTTGATTAAACAAGACTCATCATAAGGCCTCAAACTAACAGGAAACCTTCTCAAATTTTTGTTAAACCTTGTGTTAAAGTCATGAACTGATTCATTGGGGTTCTTCTTAATATTCTCAAATTTGGACAAGAGAAATCTAGGATCAGTCTTGTCACCATATTGCAACCTAAATGCATTCTTCATCTCAGTCCAAGAATCAATTGAATTATTAGGCAAAGAGCCTTTTACCAATCCATAGTTATCCTCTTCTAGTGTATGAATGAACAATTTAATATACACATCTTCAAACTCTATTTCAAAATCCTCCATCATGTTAACAAAAAGTTTGAGATGTTGATCACTAGTTATAGCATTGTTACCTTGGAATTTTGGCAACCTATTTCTAACATCTTGTGGGACAACATTTGGGTAACCATCCATTCCTCTAAAATCTATAGGACCAAAGGTGTTAACAACAAATGGAGGTCTAGGCTGAGCCATATTGTTTGGTGGAGGTGATCTTGGGGGTGACACAAGATGATGAGGAGTGCAAGATCTTTGGGGCTCAAGAATGTGGTTCACAAGATTGGTATCACTTTAAGTGCTGATTTTCTTGGAAATTTTTATTAGGAATTGAAACACAGAGGTGCAGATTGAAGAAGGAACTCTACCCGGTACAGTAGAAGGACCTTCACTAGCTGAGGTAAACAAGTTTATGAGAGGATTTCTTGAATCAGAAATCACTTGAAGAAGAGTGATAATCCTCTACCAAAGGCTGATCTCTCTCACTTATGGATATATCTTTTCCTGATGTCTGACCTTTAACAACTTTCCAAACTCTTCTCCCTTCTAAATCTGAGTTCCTTGAATCTGAGAACAAATTCTTAGTAGAGTCCCTAATGAAGAAAGATCTTCTTCCTTCCATTTTTGTCAGAGGTTAGAAACACAAAAATAAATGATAAAAAGGTAAAACACTAGTATTTATTAATATCAGAACAACATGGAGTCGCCACTAAGTACTTTCACCCTAGTTGTGAAAATGCACTAAAATACTATATCAAAAATCTATCAGCAATGAAAATCTTTCCAAACTTTATAGATCAGACCTTCCTTTTCTTGAATTTATCAATCATAAATGCAAATGAAGTGCAACAAATGCTAGAAACTAATAAAATTACAAGCATAAATTGTATCTTCGCTTAACCCTTACAAATCTGATTATTAAGTGATGCTTCAACAACTGTATTTGCATGTAGAATTTGTAAGGGACATTACCATGGTTTGACACACATTCAAATATCTCAAATATGTATACACATAGATAATATTGAACTAAGAAAATATCAAACTCAAAACTCTACTCTTCATTCCAGCCTTATAAATCTGATCAGAAGATGATACTCAGATTTGTAATTGACACATAAATCATATAAGAAGTATTACCAGGGATCTGAAATACTGAATAATGTCCCCAGTAAATGACGCCATTTCAATGTTGTTGACGGGCTAAATAGACATGGACTAGAAAATGAATCAGCAAATCAATCTCAGCAATGCAAATTATTTCCCAGGAATTCAAAACAGTCCCCAATAAATAGCGCTACAAAGTGTTGGTACCCAAATTTATTCTCCTTTTCAGTTTGAGCAGCATCAGAGATATGACATAGAAGCTTGAAGTCAGATAGATCATGATGTGTGTCATTTTGTAGCTGGGGATGTGATCTAACTAACACTCAGGATTTGTGGAAGATGGATAGCACCTTGAAAGGATTTTGATCTAATCCTCACTATTTTAGGTTGTGCCTTTCAACCAAGGTAAGAGAACCTATATTGTAACCCTCAAATGGTGAAGGAGATGAAGATATCCTACAATACTGTGCAAATAGTATGGAAAGGGCCTTGGGAAAATATGATCAACACTCCATTATTCAAACTTTCAACAGAGTTGTCACTCCTAGATTATGGAGATATGCTTTCAAAGACAAGGCTGAGGCTGTTACTGAAGACATTGTATGATCCTGATTTGCTTTGTGCATTTTTGTAAATGGATTGTATTCTTTTGTTGACACACAATGCAATGTAGGGGTAGTATGGGGTAGGATTAGTTATTTTGAATGAATTTTTGGTGGGAGATTTTAGACAAGACTAACCAGAATCTGCCAAATTCTTTAAGGACCTTTGTAAGAAATTTGTAATACCTAAATACAACAGAATGCTTCAAAAGGGGTTGAGATACTCCTTCAACTAGGATATGTGCACCAAATGGAGGCCCAGATCTGCACTCTTCCACACAATATTTGACAACCTGCCACAAAATCTTGAAGTAGATGAACCAACAAAGCATCCAGAAATCTCTATTTTATCATGACCTAAGGTGCACCCAAAGGTTTAAAAACAATCTCTAAATTCAAGGAAGGTAAAGTGATTTTAAATCTATTTATCTCTTTATCAGATGAAAGCTCTTCTGAATGTGAGATTGCAGATGCCACTAAACTATCAACAAGAAATGAGACCATGTATGATCAAGAGAGATTTTCAAACACAAGACTACAACAGGAGCAAGAAACACAAATTGAAAACATTCTGAAACATAAGTGCATGCAAATTTTGCCAAGAGACAACACAAAATAATCCTAGAATGACCAAATTTATCAGTAGGGGAATGTTATAAGAACAATCTTAGAGCTTTTTGATGGCTTTACAACTGAAACCAACTCAACATGATACAAATATGATGCAAAAAGGAATTAGAAATGGTTCTCAGATGGTTTCTCAGAGAATGGGCTTCTTCCCAAATTTTCCAGTGAAATTCTAAGTTTCTCCGACCTTTTGCATGTCTCAAAACATGCATTATATAACTTTCAATTACATTTGATCCTTCTTTCCCAAGAAAATAATATGCTCAGCATCAAGTTTGTTACAAAATTCCAACATGATTCGCAGATAGGGACATTTAACATATTTGCAACAAAAGTTGTCCAGGTGTTTCAAAAAAGGTGAATCATTACAAATCCTTCATCATTATCCATTATGGAGGCACGTTTTTCATTCTCCAAGCATGCAAGAGCCCCTTTCATTTCATCATTTCATCCTTATCATTTCAAAATTTGATTATGCAACTTTATAATTTGATATTTCACATTTTACACGGGCCTGAGGAAAAAATTATTTCAAAAACACCTCAAATATACAAATTAATCCTTAAAACCCACTTGCATTGATCTTTGCAGGCACAAACGACACAAATTTGCCAAAAATTTGATCAAAATTGATGCAAAATTCACATTTCCAAGCTTCTTGGAGCAAAAATGGTGGCCAAAATTGAAGAATGTATAGTTACCGTTGATTTCCTCTTTTCCTTCAATCTGGGCCCTCCACGTGTCAAAATACGATTGGGAATGAATTCAGGATCACTTTTTGACCTTTTAACATTTTTGAAAAAATGGAAAAAATTGAATTTTTACTCCACCCCTCCGCCCTTGAAATTTGGTGATGACACGTGGCATATGGTGGGTCCCATTGAAATCGTGGCTTCAATTCTGCACATTTTCACCTTTTTTGAATTTTGGAAATTTTTCTTACTTTTTTCCCCATGGGCCCATACCTCTGCCTTTGTCCCTTGACACATGTCCACCTCTGTTATCGCTGAGAATCCAAGGGCTTATTTCATGTTTTAACCCCTATTTTTTCACCGAGGGAAAATTCTCTCATTTCTCTTCCACGCGGGCCTGCACCTCCGATTTCTGTCCCTGCCATGTGTCTCCTTCATTGATTCATTCATGGAGCCACGCCTCAAATTTTCATTCTAAGTCCTTTTGCAAAAAAGGAAAAATTCCCGTTTCCTCCGGCGTTGCCGCCTATCGACCCGCTCTGCCTGCCATGTGTCTCCCTATGGTTCGTTTGGTGGACCCGCGCTTCAAAATTCCACAACATTTGAACTCCCTTTTGCAAAAAAGGGAAAAATGCCCTTTCGTGCTCCACCGGTCCACGCGACCCACACCCTGACCTTTGCACCTGCCACGTGTCCACCCCTTGCTCCATTGCAGAATGGATGTTTGGCCCTTTCCTCACCCTTTTTCCCTTTCGCCAAAAAAAGGTAAAAAATGCCTAAGTTCTCCGCCAGCCTTCTCATTCCACCTTTGCATGAGAAAGTGACATGTGTCCTCTTGCAGAGTTGTGGGGGAAATTTGAATTTTTGCCAAAGCACCAAAAAACATTACTAAGTTTTTACAAAGAAACCCACTGATCCTTGTCCAACCAGAAGTGGCCACGTATGAGTGGAGGCTTGAGCTTAAATTTGATGGACAAAGGACACCTTGTACGACTGTCAAAAAACACATAGAATTTACCAGAGATGCCTGAATTTGATTTTTTCTTCGTGGGTGAAGGATTTTTTGGTCAAAAGGCAAATGGAAGGTATTTTAAAGCAATTTTCGACCATGGGGATAGGATTTTTGAGGGAAAATAATGCAAAAAACGAGCAATTCGAGCTCCATAGGCTAGGAAAAGTGGAAAAAATGACAGAGGCCCGTGGATTTGGAAATTTAGGGCACAAAGTAAGGCATACATGTATTTTTCTTTCAAAATGGGGCAAAATAATAGGTTTATGATCCATTTAAAGCATTCAATCTGGATGGGGAAACTTTGTAGACCACCAAACTCGAAGAAAAATATTTTTAGAGCACGTAGAACAAAGGGGAAAGATGGGAAAATAACAAAGGATCAAAATGGGCAGCAACATCAGCTCCTACTCGGGGATGGGCACTCCCAGTGAGTGCCACAAGAACAATAAGTAGACCAAGTGCCAAAATAATCCATTGCGAAAAGGAGTCATGAGCCAAAACCACCAAAAACTAGCTGAGAACCCGACAAAAATGGCCGCCACACACCAAGGCAAACCAAGAACCACCAAAACACCAAAAATAGAGCAAAAGCCAAACACTATACAGTGTACAAGTTGGTAAGAAAACCTTGATTCAAAGAAAACAAATCAAGGGGAAACCCCAAATGTCCTCCATGCTGGATATGACCATGCCAAGAGGTTCTGATATGTTTTTAGCAACTGGAAATATACCTCTTCTTCTTCTTTGTTTAATTTGTAAACCATCCAGTTTCTTTGAAGCTCCTCCATTGTGCTTGAGGTCAAACCTTTTAGCATTTTTCAAGGTTGAATCAAGGACCAAATATCCAGAAAAAACAACATACGTAGGAGATATGTTTTCAACAACTTCATACTCCCTGAAATCAACAAAACTCACAAAGTGATCAGTACTAGCATCTACCTGCAAAACTTCATAAGATGCATTGCTTGGGTCTTCAATAAGGTACATCATCTTCTTCTCTCCACATAACTTCACTAAGTTTCCTTCAATGGGGATAGTGGCATAAGACATGTCCATTTGGATACTCCCACCAACACTTGCAGCCCATTTCCTTGATAATAACATACCCCATTTGGCAGGGTAGTCAACAATCACAACATCTAATTTCAAATTCCTCATGGGATAAGATGCAAGCTGCACCACCAGATCTTTGACACACCCAACTACTGGCACTTCTCTTGAATCCATGGTAGTACATTTTCCATATGCTACTGTCGCTTTGATTCCCAATTCATTCATGACCTCCAAAGGCATGACATTACATGATGCCCCAGAGTCAAACATACAGTTATGTAACATCTTGTCTTTGATAACCAAGGTAGTGAAAAATGGATCCATGTTCAGCTGATATTTAACCAAAGAAGTTCCTAAGTAAACCTCAGGTGGTTCCCCCAACTCTTCTAACACTTGTAGTTGTTCCAATTCTGCAATGGCAATAGTAAACTTCAACCTTGCTTCCAACTCTGCTTTGGGTACTCTCTTCCTCTTTGAATCTTAAATATTCAAAAGCCCTCTTCTTGTGCTCAAGAATCCTAAGAAACTCAGCAATTGGGACAGGAATCTTGATCTGACTCAAGACTTGGGCAATATCATATGGAGCATTCTTGGGCAAGGCAGCATTAGAAGGGAGACAAGCAGATTCATTAGATGGTATGGCAGTCTTTTCAGTTTGGGCATGGGGAGGATCACAAGTTTTGCTTGGGGGAATAGGGCCTTTACCAGATGTATTTTTCTTTGGAGTTTCTTTAGTAAGCAATGGAAATTTTGACTTGGCTTGTTGCCCCCTGGCAACTTTACTTCTGGTATTGTGCTCCTTCTCTTGGGCAACTACTACATTCATAAGCAGTTTTCTATCCTCCTCCGAAGGGATACCACCATCATACTTCTCAATCATCAAAGCTCTTAAGTATTCAAAATCATTATTGGGCAGCTCAAAGGCTTGTACATTATCAATTTCTAAAACATGAGGAGGAAGAAGATGTACCCGTTGGATACAATCCCAAAAAACAGTCAGCAGTCCTAGCACTTATGACATCCGTTGAAGTTTCTTCCCTTGGTGAACCTGCAGGGATCTCCATCATGCAGGAATCATCATCAATTTCATCATCAACTTCCTCTTCAATTTTCTGATCTATTCCACATGGAGGATGGGGTAAAAAACATCTGTCACACCAATTAATATGACTTGCATCATCAACAACAAGCCACCCTAGCAATTAGGGGATCAAGCACTACCTTATTTAACTTGCCCTGAGATTATATATTTCCAAATCCAATAGGCCCTTTGCCTTTGTCATCAAATCTCTTATCACCCCTAGGATGATTGGAAAAATTGTCATGGTTTTGTGTTTTTTTCTGACCTTGTGAAGTTTGCCTAATTCCCTTCTCAGCTCTTGCCAACTTGTATGAGATTTCTTTGACAACCCTTGCCAAAGTTTTAACAACCTCCTCTAAATCAACACCCTTGCTAGCTTGAGGTTTTTTAGTGTTCATCAACTTTACTCCATCTCTCTTGAGAGGTTTCCCAATTGCTTTGATATTGTTTTCAATTTGAAGTGCCATGGTGAAAGCTTGTCTTAGATTGGTAGGGATCTTGTCTCTTAAATAGTATGTCGGATTTTTATCAAATGCATCTACATATTTGATTAAACAAGACTCATCATAAGGCCTCAAACAAACAGACAACCTTCTCAAATTTTTGTTAAACCTTGTGTTAAAGTCATGGAATGATTCATTGGGGTTATTCTTGATATTATCAAACTTAGAAAAAGAGAAATCTAGGATCAGTCATGTCACCTTATTACAACCTAAATGCATTCTTCATCTTAGTCCAAGAATCAATTGAATTATCAGGCAGTTCCTTGTATCAATCCCTAGCATCCTCTTCTAGTGTATGAATGAACAACTTCATATACACATCTTCAAACTCTATCTCAAAATATTCCATCATGTTAACAAAAAGTTTGAGATGTTGATCACCAGTTATTGCATTGTTACCTTGGAATTTTGGAAAACTATTTCTGTCATCTTGTGGGACAGAATTTAGGTAACCATCCATTCCTTTAAATTCTATAGGAGCAAAGGTGTTAACAAAAAATGGAGGTCTAGACTGAGCCATATTGTTTGGTGGAGGTGATCTTGGGTGTGACACAAGCTGGTGAGGAGTGCAAGGTCTTTGGGGATCAAGAATTTGATTCACAAGACTTGTATTTTCTAAGTGATGATTTTCTTGGAAAGTTTTACTTGAATTAAAACACAGAGGTGGAGATTAAAGAAGGAACCTACCCAGTACAGTACAAGGACATTCACTAGCTGAGGAAAAAAAGTTTATGAGAGGATTGATTGAATCAGAATCACTTGAAGAAGAGTGCTAATCCTCTACCAAAGGTTGATCTCTCTCACCAATGGATATATCTTTTCTTGATGTCTGACCTTTAACAACCTTCCAAACTCTTCTCCCTTCCAACTCTGAGTTTCTTGAATCTGTAAAAAACTTCTTAGTAGAGTCTCTAATGAAGAGAGATCTTCTTCCTTCCAGTTTTTCAGTGATTAGCAACACCAAAGTAAATGACAGAAAGGTTAAGACACTGGTATTTATCAAGATCAAATCAGCATGGAGTCGCCACTAAGGAATTTCACCCTAGTTGTGCAAATTGCACTAAAATACTCTGCTAAATACCTATCAGCATTGAAAATCTTGCCAAAATTTATAGATCATACCTTCTTTTTCTTGAGTCTATCAACCAAAAATGCAAATGAAGTGCAACAACTACTGGAAACTGGTAAAATTGTAGGCAAAACTTATATCTTCACTTAATCCTTACAAATCTGATTATAAAATGATGCTTCAACAACGTATTTGCATGCAGAATTTGATATGCATTAAAATATCTCAAATATGTATGCACATGGTTCAAATTGAACTAAGAGAATATCAAACTCAGAACTCTACTCTTCATTCCAATCTTATAAATCTGATCAAAAGATGATACTCAGATTTGTAATTGCACATAAATCACACAAGAAGTATTACCAGGGATCTAAAATACTGAATAATGTCCCCGGAAACAATGCCAGAAAGGTGTTGTTGAAGGGATAAATAGACATGGACTGGTAAATGAATTAGAAAATCAATCTCAGCAGTGAAAACTATTTCCCAAGAATTCAAAACAAGTCCCCAACAACGGTGCCAGAAAGGTGTTGGTACCCAGATTTAATCTCCTTAACAACTTAAGCAACATCATGGATTTTACAAGACACTCAGACGCAGATAAATGATTTATATGTCATTTTGTATCTAGGGAAGTAGTTTATCTGACTTGTTAGCACTCAGGATTTGAAGAAGTGGGTGACACCTTGAAAGGATTTTGATCTAATCCTCACTATTTTAGGTTGTGCCTTTCAACCAAGGTAAGAGAACCTATATTGTAGCCTCTGTTTGGTGGAGGTGGAGATATCCTTATACTATGCATATTATATGGAGATGGCCTTGGGAAAACATGATCAATTTTCCATTAATCAAACTCAACAGAGCTATCACTACTAAATGATGGAAATGCTTTCAAGACAAGGCTGAGGCTGCTAGAGACATGGTGTGATCCTTATTTGCTTTGCGCATTTTGTAAATGGATTGTGTTCTTTTGTTGACACACAATGAAATGTAGGGGTATTATGGGGTAGGATTAGTTATTTTGAATGAAATTTTTGGTGGGAGATTTTAGACAAGACCAACCAGAATTTGCTAGATTCTTTGAGGACCTTTGCAAGAAATTTTTAAGACCTAAACACTAGAATGCTTCAAAGGGTTTGAGGTACTCCTTCAACCAGGATATGTGCACAAAATGAAGGCCCAGATCTACACTCTTCCACACAATCTTTGACAACCTGCCGTAAAATATTGAAGTAGATGAACCAAAAAAGTATCCAAAAATCTCTATTTTATCATGACCTAAGGTACACCCAAAGGTTTACAAACAATCTCAGAATTCAAGAAAGGTAAAGTGATTTTAAATCTGTTTATCTCTTTATCAGATGAAAGATCTTCTGAATGTGAGACTGTAGATGCCACTAAACTATCAACAAGATATGAGACCATGTATGATTAAGAGATATTTTAAATATAAGAATGCAACAAGAGCAAGAAACACAAATTGAAAACATTCTGAAACATAAGTACATGCAAAATTTGCCAAGAGACAACACAAAATAATCTAGAATGACCAAATTTATCAGTAGGGGAATGTTATAAGAACAATCTCAGAGCTTGTTGATGGATTTACAACTGAAACCAACTCAACATGATACAAATCTGATGCAAAAAGGAATTAGAAATGGTTCTCAGGAAGTTTCTCAGAGAATGGGCTTCTTCCCATATTTTCTCGTGAATTTCTATGTTTGTCTGACCTTTTACATGTCTCAAAACATGCATTATATAACTTTCAATTACATTTGATCCTTCTTTCCCAAGAAAAGAATATGCCTAGCATCAAGTTTGTTACAAAATTCCAACACGAGTCACAGATAGGGACATTTAACATATTTACAACAAGAGTTACTAGGTGTTTCTAAAATGGTGATTCATTACAAATCCTTCATCATTATCCATTGTGGAGGCACATTTTTCATTCTCCAAGCATGCAGACACATTTCATTTCATCATTTCATCCTTATCATTCCAAAATTTGATTCTGTAACTTTATAATTTGATATTTCACATTTTACACAGGCGTGAGTAAAAATTTATTTCAAAAACACCTCAAATATAAAAATTAATCCCTAAAACCACTTGCATTGGTCTTTGTAGGCACAAACAACACAAATTCACCAAAGATTCGATGAAAAATGATGCAAAATTCACATCTCCAAGCTTCCTGGAGCAAAAATGGCAGCCAAAAATGAAAATGTATAGTTCCCTTTGATCTTCTCTTTCTCCTTCAATCATGCCCTCCACGTGTCAAAATATGATTGAGAATGAATTCGGGCTCACTTTTTGACTTTTTAACATTTTTGGAAAAATGGAAAAATTTTACTTTTTTCTTCGGCCCTCCGCCTTTGAAATTTGGTGATGACACGTGGCATATGGTGGGTCCCATTGGGATCGTGGCTCAATTCTGTACATTTTGACCCTTTTTTGGAGTTTGGAAAATTTTCACTTTTTTGCCCGTGGGCCCGCACCTCTGCCTTTGTCCATGACATGTGTCATCCTCTCTATCGCTAAAAATCCATGGGCTTATTTCATGTTTTAACCCCTTTTTTTGCCAAGGGAAAATTTTCAATTTTTCCTCTGCAGGCCCGTGCCTCCGGTTCCTTCCTTGCCACATGTCATTCACTGGTTTGTTGTAGAGCCACACCTCAAATTTTCATTCTAAGTTTTTTTGCAAAAAGGGAAAAAAATCCCTTTTACCTCTGCCAGCCCGCACTTCCTTCTATGCCCACCACATGTCTCCTTTTGTGCCATTGCAGACCCACAGTTCTAATTTACATTTTAACTCCTTTTGCTAAAAGGGAAAAAATTCCCCCTTTTCCTCTACAGCCCACACTTCCCTGCTCCTTCCTCTGCACCTACCTCGTGTCTACCCCTTGCTCCATTGTTGACCCATTGCCCCTTCTTCAAACTATCTCATTTTTCACCAAAAAGGTAAAAAATGCCTAAGTTCCCTGCCTGCCTTTTCATTCTGCCCTTGCATTAGAGTGTGACACATGTCCTCCTGTGGAGTTGCGGTGGAAATTTTGAAATTTTTCCCAAAACCAAAAAATGCTAAGTTTTGCAAAGAAACCCCACCGATCCTTGTCCAACTAGAAGCGGCCACATAGGAGACGTCACTTGAGCTTAATTTTGACGGTTAAATGACACTCGTATGATCATAAAAAAACACAGAAATTGCTAAGGACGCCCGGATTCAATTTTTTCATTGCGGGTAAAGGATTTTTTCGTCAAAAAACATATGGGAAGTGGTTTTAAGCAATTTTCGACCACGAGGAAGGATTTTTTGAGGGAAAATGAGTAAAAAATGAGAAAATTCGAGTTCCACAGGCTGGGAAAAATGGAAAAAATGACAGAGGCCCGTGGATTTGGAATTTTAGGGCACAAAGTAAGGCATACATGTATTTTTCTTTTAAAATGGGTCAAAATAATAAGTTTGTGAGCTTTTCAAAGCATCTAATCTGGAGAAAAAAGTTTGCAAACCATGAAATTCAAAGAAAAACATTTTTAGAGCACGTAGAACAAAGGGGAAAGATGGGAAAATAACAAAGGATCAAAATGGACACCAAAACTGATGACACACTCATGTTCTTACAGTTCTTCCATGATTGTTGAGGGATCTCTTGCAATAAGAACTTTTTTTCATCTTCACCTTACATTCTTCATCAATATTTCTACCTATTACAACATCAATCATACATACATACATACATTTTTTATTATCTGTTGCTAGTCTCGCATACGACACAATTTTTTATAATTTTTTGAATTTTAATGATTATTTTGAAAAATATTGTTTTAAAAGAGGGGAACAGTGTGTTTAGGACACTTGATGTGCCCCATTGGAGCAATGGTTTTCCCCAGTGAGATAGAAATAGTGGAGGGAAATTTTCCTTATGAACAAGTGAGCATCACAACAAAACACTAGGCAAGGTCACGAGACAAGAGAGAAGAAGTCTTGGACAAAACGTCTAGAGTAATGGAGAAAAAAATTTAGTGTTCTTTGTCAAAAAGGTAAAAAATAGGAGAATGAGGGTTTTTAAATGGTATAAATAGATGGGTGGGAGGGTTAATAATCATCTTGAATCATTTGTGCTTATAAATTATTTGTTCTATTTGAGCTATGAGATTTTAGAGATATGGATATTCGATTGTAGAGGAAACATTGTGGAAACCACGTTTGAGAGTTTGGGAAGAGGCTAAATTAGGGTGCCTCGGTGAGTGGCTAATTTTTTTTAATTTTTGGAGCGTTTATAGCTATGTTTTAGTAGAAGAGAATTTAATTTGAACCCTAGCGCATATAATTAAGTGCGCTAACGCAGCCTGAGGAATGTACTACCATTTAAGTGTACGCGATAGCATCTAATTGATAGAATCAACCTTAAAGGGAGAATGCATGAGCATGTTGAACATGTTAGTGTTTTAGTGAGAGTATGAGTTTTGAAGTGAGTACGCTAACGTGAATGCACTAGCATTAAAATTGGTGTGCTAGCATGAATGTAGTAGCGTAGAAATGCATGCACTAGTATAAGAAGGTGTGCTAATATAACAGAGGAAGTACTAGTGTTAAAAATTGATTTATAGAAGAAAATCGAAAGGTTAGGAAAACAAATTAATTTTAACTATGTTTTTACATGATTTACAGTAGATACCACTAGCTTTGGACGTGTGGGAATGTCACAGATGGTTGCAAACCTTTGAGATGATATTTACATGGAGTCAGTGGTGACAATTGATTAGTTATTAGAGGTGATGAGGGCAACATATATTGCATAGCTACCACATATCATATTAGATCATTGTCTATTGATTACATTAGCTGAGAGGTGGCACATTGAGAGTCAGACATTAAAATTTCTAACTAGAGAGATGACGATTATGTTAGAGGATGTCTATCAGATCCTGTGGTTTCTGATACAAGGAATACTTGTCAATTTTGACATAGATACCACATGGATTCTAGGGAATTTATGGTACCTATTCAAGTCATAGGACATACCTAGATAGGTGATGAAATTGTACCTATACGAGTGCATGATTGACAATACAGTATCTCAACTACCTATATACTTAATGGCTTTTATTAGCAGTCATTTGCTTCATGATAAGAACGAGACAAATTTTTAGTTAGGGTTGATAGGTGTTATGACACACGTAATGGAGGGTGTGATCTTAGAATGGGGTCAGTGAATTTTAGTGAATTTATACATAAAATTACATTTTATTGTGTACCGATGTATGTAGAGTCTTAGTCTAGCCACTCTACTGCAGATATGGGCATGGGACCATATTATGATCAGGTGACCAGTTGGTATTTTGTAAGATAGGTAGCCTAATGATCTCTCATACTTCAGATGGGAGACAATAGATGTAGGTCAGAGGGGTCATACGATGGCCATTGATTTCTATCGGTGGAATTTTGATGATCTATGGCTCCATGTGGTGATGTAGAGAGTATAGCGATTATTATAATGGGAGACAAATGTAATAGATTTATACATAACTGGGGTAGAGAAATTTATCATTGGAAACCATGTTGAGCCCCTAAAATGACCAAGTACTTGAGGCATAAAGGGTTGTGGAGTACAGGAACTAGGCACAAAGGCATGCACGGAAGTAACTTTTAGGGATGCGTGAAGGCTTGCACCTATGCGGGATGGATTCAAGACTTAGTTTTTTTTGGACTATGAGTAAAGTTGCATTAGGGGAATGAATGGAAAATTGACAAGATACAGTTATGGATAACGTTAAGCTATGAAGACTTGCAGCTCAAGAAAATCATATTCTAGGGAATCATTATGGTTATCATAACATGATAAGGAGCCTATTTTGTTAAGGATTAGCTGACACTTGCATGTTGAGGATACTCAATTAGGGAAACATGTGATTAAATTTGGCATGTTATTGGGTAGTGGTTAGGTGATCATGAAGGATTCCTTCAGGCATTTTCTTGTAATGATGAGTGGTTAGAGGAGATTCATTACCATTAGTTATTTTTTATGGTTTTGCATGACATTCAGATAGAGAAGAGTGTGTATGTGTATAGGATGGAGTGTGTGTGTGTGTGTGTGTGTGTGTGATAAGTGATTGTAAGATTTGTAATGAATCTATCATCGAGATCATGTTGAGGCTCTACTACTGTATTATCTCCATCCATGGAATCCTTAATGTATTATTGGCTACTGTAATGTGATGAATTAATACAATGGAGTGACTCTAAACATTTGTGTTATGGATATCAATATGTGTATCTTATTTTATTCTTATGGATCCAAATCCTTGTGTTCTTGATAATACTCATGGTTAGATCTAATTCCTCCTTGTGGTTATGATGTTCTCATCTGTCTTATGGTACATTGATACTTAAATCTAGTTTCTTTGTTTTCTGTTTTTGAATACATTCATTCATATATGAGTGTTTTTCCTCTCATGGTGATAAAAATTCTTGTAAATGTCATATAAAGGATGGAAATGGCACCTTCGTGTGCCTTGGGTGAGATCCTAGTCAGAATAGGTGATATGCTGATATGCTTAGGTTTTGAAGAGAAGTTTGAGGCAAAAGGAAACTACATTTTGGTTCCATTGTTGGGACCTATTTTTGAATTTTTTTATGAGAATGATGAGTAGTAATGGAGCAATTGACTTTGGATAGCGTTGAATCATGGCTTAAAAGCATATAGGATGAGTTTTCTTAGAGATATAACACCAAATTTGAGTTTAATGCATGTAAATGGGTAAATGAACACATGTATGAAACATTTTTTTGTTGTTTCCCTAGTGGAGTTGTATGAATGGATATCAAAATATGCATCAAGGTCAAGTTGGTATTATAGACCTCATGTGTGGACACTAAGATGAGTATCATAGGGTGGATGATTGTTGATCTGGCCTAGCACCTCGTGTTGTTGATCATTGGTGGAAGTAGAGTGTTGACCAGTTATACATTGGAATACACTGATTCTCTACATATTCTTTCCCAGAGTTTGATGAGTTTGAGTTCTTGAGGGAGCCTAGAGGATCATTCTTACATGTACTATTCCACTTGATGTCAATATTCATAGTTATTACTTTGAGTTTGGAAGCCTTCCCCATGGTTGGTTAAGCTCCTACTAGGCGCATGGAACACGGAAGCTAGCGTGGTAGAAAGATGGCGGACTTTGCGGCTGAAATGGAGAGAGTAGGAAAGATGGCTCAAGTACAATGAAGCAAGAGAGAGGGATTTAGCAAGACAATGTGATGTTGCAGGACTCATGGATTTATGGAGGCGGACGATGCGGGAGGGATTCTGAAGTTTGCATGTGGAGGGCATGGAATCCAAGTAGTTTGTACTACCCCATCTTGGAAGGGGCAGGAGAAAGGACCCCCTCAGCTTCTGGTGAGAGATCCATCATTTGGAGAAAGGAGAGCCATAGGTGTGCATCTATGCCCACCTAGTGACCAAATCATTGGCGCTTAGTTTTCCAGATCCAAAGATAGAGTATTGTTTACCTGGTTGGTCTTGGTATTGGTGATCAAGTGACACCTAGGAGATATAACTTTTCATTTGGTACATCTATGGCCAAACAGACATTTCCTGTGTTTGGAGGGATCCTGTCTAGTATAAATATTTGGGCAAGGTGGGGGTACACAAAGCTTTAATTCCACATTTAGGAGTGGATCACCTTCGCAAACTATGTCGATGTGTAGTTTAGCGTGACGATAGGTGGGATCACAGGGCACGACTTCTTTAACCCCCTTACCTGGGACAGGAAGAGGATCTGGTGGATCCAGAGGAGTTGGCACTAGTGGATCTAGTGGTGTTAGAGGTGGTTGAAATATTGGAGGAGGCCAAGGTTCTGGATTTAGTGGGACAAGGGCCTCAACAATATTAGTAGGTATTTTTTGAGATGTATTTGCATATTTACTTGATTACAAGGGTGTGGAAGACGTTACAGAGAATGTGCATGAATGCGAACTGCTATGGCATCGTGAAGGGGATCACTGCCCTTAGAGTGAAAGGCAAGCCAAGTTTGTAACCACATTGTAGGGGCAAGCATGTATAGTCTGGTACCAGAAGTATGACCCACACAAGATAGTATTGGATTATACCATGCTGCATGATGCACTTCTTGGTTGAGTTCCACATTGTTGAGTTTGAACAAAAGAGCATCATTGCATGTGTTGAAGGAGATTTAAGCAAGGGATGGCAGAGAGCATGCGGAAGTATGAAATGCACATTTTAAGACTCTCCTTTGGCTAAATTTGTCTTATGATATTCATCCTATCTCAACTTGCTCATTGGTTTTTTAAAGGGACTGATCACACCATTCAGGAGGGCACTTTCACATAAGACCTTCACAGACCCACGCAAGTCCCTAGAGGCTGCCTTGCATGCACTGAGGCCGTGGGAAGCATTGATATTTGAGTTAGTCAATTTCTTGAAGCCTAGATTGCTATGCCATGGAAAAGCAGCTGGAGAAATGGTCTACAAATTTGGCTGCATGAAAAACACGTAGTGGGCTATGGTGAATGAACTGCGAAGTAGAGGGACATATGAAGGATAAGTTTCCAATGAAGATCGGTGCATGCTCCATGATGGTGGACTATGAGATTTTACTACGGAGATCATGATGTAAGTTGGTGTCCACTACTACAAGTATGTGATCCAGAATGAATGTATCTTTTCTATTGCAAGATTTTCACCTCTACTACTCATGACACGAAGGATTGGAAATTGATATACTAAGATCCATGATGTTATTGATCTTGGTGTGCACCAAACCAACATGTTGCGGGTGGCTCTAAGGATAAGGATCATCATTGTGAAAGATGCACAAATGGATGGAAGAATCCACAAAAGAGGCTTTTAAGGTGGATTTCCGAGTCTGTGGCAATCTGTGGAGGAGGAAGAAGTGAATTTCCATGTGGAACCTATTACAACTATGTCGGTCTATAGAACATTAAAAGCGTGAGTGTCTCGTTTTGTTGTAGTGATCTTGGTGTGGGAAGTAGAATAAGTATGAAGAGTGTCCTGAGTTATATGAGTACATGAGTCAAAACCTGAGGAATGACAAGGGTTCGGGGGATGGCGAGCATGAAGCAAGATGATCCACAGTGGATGCCGTAGGATAACACATGAACTCCGAGTTAGAAACCTGTGCATGGTTATGATGTGAGATGAGTCTGCATGTGCATGAGAGAGATACCAAAGTATAGATCTATTGTTACAAGAGAGGAAGTCATGCACGAGAAGTATCTGGACCTGTCTCATCAGAAGTAAGTATATCACAGAGAGCATGGAGATGATTAGGAGTCTTTACGAGGAGATTCAGTTCTTGAAGGAGAAATCACGGATGTTAGAGCAAGAAGAAAAGTAGTTTAGGTCCCTAAGGTAGATATAGAAGAAGTTACAGGAAGTATGTAAGATGTTGTTCCAGGAGAATATCATCCCTCTATTAGGAAAGTGGCTGCGAGAGAAAAGTACCAATGCATCGGAGGTGAGCATGAGTGGCAAATCTTGCATGTTAATCTACCCCCTCATAATCTTGACTATGATAAGGAGATTACATTTAAATGCAGTGTGGTCGATGGGTGGCTCCTGAGTAACATTTTGATCGACATAGAGCACAAAAGTTAATGTTCTCACCATGGACATATGGAATCAAATGGGAAGGCCCCCATTATAGCCATCTTCAAATGTGTTGTATATGGATAAAAATAAAAAGGCGATGCCTATTGATGTCTTAAAGGATGATTACTATAATTATTCAAGGGGCAGAAATTCACTAGAGACTTCGAAGTCTTGGCGCTTTTTGAGGTGGAGATAACTTTCAAGCATTACTTTGGTGCCCCTAGTGCTATAAGAACAATTTAGAATTACATTTTAATAAGAGGTATATCAGTTTCGAGAACAAGGAGGAACATGTTATTATTCCTTTGATGGATGGAAATTCAACGACCTATACTTGAGCCTTTAGGAGAAGAAGACCTAGATCGGATCTATGTGCACACTATCAGAGACCTTAAGTTTGTGCATCCAACAAAAGGAGGCATTATTTAGTGGGAAGATGCTCAATCTATGAGTGATACAACTAGTTTGGCATGTGAAAATTGGGCACATGGGACATATGAGTTAGTCGAAAGGCAATTGAGAGGCTCTATGATGATAGTGACAAAGGCGCACTTAGGTTAAGTTCCTGAGATGAAAACAATTGCTTAGCTACACTAAGGAAAGCAACCATGATATTTTCATGCGAGCAATGGAAACCCAGTGAAGATGAGAGATTCAAAAGAATAAGTATGCTCATATATACTTTATGTGCAGGACTACAACACGTTGGTGGGCAGACCCATCAAGATTACTTTCTATAGTGGCGTGAAGTGAGGATCATGTTCTCTGTTAGGTTTCTCCAAAGGAATGCACATACTGCTAAACAAGACTATCATGGGGAGGAACCTACCTCGTTTCACGTCTAAGGCATGTGAGAAGGCTTCGTTAGGAAGGTGTGAAAGCCTTGCCCCAATCACTATGGGCGCATAAGCTTTACTCCACCTTACAAGGTTGTGTGTGTGCATATGGTACATTCATTCATAGCTATGCCGTCAGACCAAGGAAGTAACATGAGTTGACGATTTATCTTCATTCAAATTTTTGAGTCTCGGGAGTACTAAGCCATCAATGGATGAGGTGCTGCAGATTGTTAAATTCCTAACTGTGGGAAATCGTGCCATGGAAGGAGGACATAGGGTATTGGAGTTTTTATGGGTGAACCTAGTTTGAAGGCAAATTTTAAATGATGAAGAATCATAGGAGGTACAACTTGAGTGCGCCTGCATAGAAAAAGAGAAAGGAAAGTTGGTCATACATGATAGAAAGTGAAGAGGTGGAAAACCTGGATGTTAACCATACTATGGGTATGCGCACGAGGTTGTTGATAGTGTTGATGAGCAAGCACGTTCTTATCATGAACCCCTGAAAAACTAAGAAGGTTAACATTGGATTGGAGACGAAACCTTAGGAAGCTACTATTGGAGATTACTGATCAAAAAAGGAGGTTTCAAAGATTATTGATCCGTTGCGAGAATTTCAAAGATCTTATTCCCGATGTGGGTACCATGAACTAAAGGGAGTTCACCACTGCTTTCAGAGAGTTGTGGATCAAACTGAAGGAGGGTGCACACACCAAATTTCAAAGATACCTTATTTTTCGCAAATGAATCTGAATATGTGTGTTAAGGTCAAGGAGGAGATTGACAAGATGATCACATCAGGCATCATTGAGGTTGTTGAGGACTCAGAGTGGATAAGTATGATGGTCATCAACATTAAGTAGGATGGGAGGATAAGGATTTGTGTTGGTTATAGGGATTTGAATGTGATGTGTGTCATTGATCCTTTCCTAACCCCATTCACTAAGGAGATCCTAGAAGGAGTAGCTGGGCATGAAATCTATTCATTTATAGATGGATTTTTAGGGTATCATCATGTTAGAATTACAAAGGAAGACCAAGAGAAGACAACTTTCACCATTGAATGGATTGGAATATATGTTTGGGAGATGCTGGTAGTTGAGTATATCTCTCAACATCAAGAAATGTGTTTTCACTACTCCATTTGGAACCATGTTGGGACATAACATATGTAAATAATTCTTGTTGTTGGATCCTGCCAAAGTTAAAGTTATCATGGGATTGGGGGAGCCTACCAGCCAGAGCGCGGTGCACATATTCCTTGGACATATAGGGTATTACAAGAAGTTCATCAAGGGCTATGCCAAGATTTCCGCGCCATTGGAGGATTTTCTAAAAATCAAGAATAAGTTCTATTGGGGAGAGACACAACAAACAACTTTTAACACACTGAAGAATAAACTCATTACTGCACCCATATTACACTTTCCATCTTAGGATAAGCCTTTTCATGTGCATGTTTATACATCCGGGATGGTGATTGGAGTATTACTAACACAACCTAGGGATGTAATTGTTGACCATCCCTTGTGAGTAAGTTCATGGGAGGTTATGGATAGTGCTGATGAGGAAGCACGTGCTTACCAAAAACCCCTAAAAACTAAGAAGGTTATGGATTATGGGTGTGTATGAGGTTATGGATAGTGCTGATGAGGAAGCATGTGCTTACCACAAACCCCTAAAAATTAATAAGGTTAACATTGGCTCATAGGAAGAACCCAAGGAAGCTACTATTGGGGAATACTGGTCAAAAAGGGAGGTTTCAAATATTATTGATTTGTTGTGTGAATTACAAGATTTATTCCTAGGTAGGTACCATGAACTCAAGGGAGTTCACCACTACTTAGGAGAGATATAGATAAAAATGAGGGATGACGTGCATCTAATTTGGAAGAGACCTTATCGTATGAATCCAAATCTGTGTATCAAGGTCAAGGAGGATATTGACAAGATGATCACATCAGGCATCATTGAGGCTATTGAAGAATTAGAGTGAATAAGTCCGATGGTCATCAACATTAAGAAGTATGAGAGGATAAGGATTTTTGTTGACTATAAAGGTTTGAGTGTGGTGTGTGTCATTGATCCTTTCCCAACCCCATTCATTGAGGAGATCCTAGAAGGAGTAGTCGGGTGTGAGATCTATTCATTTACAGATGGATTTTTGAGGTATCATCAAGTTAGAATTGCAAAGGAAGACCAAGATAAGACAAATTTCACCATCAAATGGGGAATTTTTTCCTATATAGTAATGCCTTTTGGGATGAAGAATGTACCTATTGTGTTTTCACGCATTATTGTTTAGGCATTTCAGGAATTAATCCATAAGTTTCTTCAAGTCTACCTAGATGATTGGAAAATTTACGAAATAGTAAAGGACCATTGTGATAATCTGAGGTTGATGTTTGAGAGATGCCATAAGTTCATTATATCTCTCAACATTAAGAAATGTGTTTTTACTACTCCATTTGGCACCCTGTTGGGACATATCATATGCAAAGAACGGTTGCTAGTGGATCCTGTCAAAGTTTTAGTTCTCATGGGATTGGGGCAGCTTACTAGTGAGAGCATGGTGTGTGGATTCCTTGGACATACAAGGTATTACAAAAAGTTCATCAAGGGATATGCCAAGATTTCCACACTATTGGAGGAGTTGCTAAAACATAAGAATAAGTTCTATTAAGGAGAGGCGCTACAGAAAGCCTTTGAAACACTAAAGAATAGACTCATTACTATGCCCATATGATGTTTTCCCTCTTGGAATAAGCCTTTTCATGTGTATGTTGATGCATCTGGGATGGTGATTAGAGTATTCCTAACACAACCTCAGGAGGGAATTTTTTACCATCCCTTGTGCTTTGCTAGTAGGAAGCTAACCCCAGTAGAACAAAACGATATTACCATGAAGCATGAGGCATTTTCAATGATCTACGTGCTACACAAATTTAGGAAGTATTTGCTAGCAATGCCTTATATCTTTTATACAAACCAAATTGAATTAAAGTACTTGATGAACAAGCCCATATTGCAAGGGCGCATATGCAAGTGGGTCATATTGTTTCAAGAGTTTGAGTTATGGTTGTTGTAAAAATGGGTAAGAGTAATATGAGGCTTGACCATTTATCAAGGATTGAATCAGGAGAGGATGCGTAGAGAATTGAGAATATAATGTCAGATCCACAAACTATTTAGATTTTAGTGCATGCCCTCTGATTTGGAAGATATCATTATGTTCTTAAGAATGGGTGTGGTGCCTTATTGGTTTGAAAATCTGTCACTTGTGCAGATCTATGGATAAATGAGCCAACAGTGTGCAGGGCATAGCCCCTCTTTGAGTCAACAAAGAAAAATTGGTTTATTGCTATTCTACCAGCAGGAATCTATGCAAGTCTCACAATATTCTGCCTTCGGGGGTTTGGGATCTCATCCCAGTAGGTGTGTTTCCAACTGCGAAAAGAAAGGAATGAAAGAGAGGATGAAGAAAGATCAGGTCCAAAGGGAGAAAAGAAATGAATTCCAAAGCAGAAAGGTCAGAGGGTTTATGTTTTAGGATTGGTAGTAAACAGAGCCAAACCTACTTGTATAAACGAATAAAGCAATACTGATGAATAAATGAAAAAAAAGTAGAGATAGATCCAACAGAATAAACGCATAGATCTGACATAAGAAAGATCAGATGCCCATAACACACATATTCAGCACAAAGTCTCAATATTTGTATTACTATTTTCTTCTGTTACAAAAAGTACAAATCCTTTTATTTTCACTTCTATTTTTCATCTAAAAAATATCCACCACCCTTTGAATACAAGTATTCAAGTATATATAGAAGGAGAGAAGAAAAGAAGACAAAAGCAAACCAACTACTTAATTACAAAAATATCTTACAATAGATTACAAAGTCATTTGTTGACTTTTGACAACTTTGGTGGATGACATCATCTCATGGTGCAACATGGATGATGTCATCATTTGTGTCAACACACTTTAGATAATTTACAAGGAGAAAGTCGGGAAGAAGGAAACTATTCATCGTTGTCCCGCGACTGAAAGGGAGTGTCCTATTTTTGCTGTTGCTTAGGTGACGAGATGTGGAATTGGGCACGGTATTCCATGAACTTATTAATCGTGGGTTGAAGTTGATCCTCGGAAGGATCCTTGTGTCAATCGCTGATAGCTTCGCAAGTTTCCCGTTCGTCTGTGAGCTTTTCCTAGGAGTTTGGAATAATCATTTTCCCTCCTCTATCAGGGTACCCAATGAAGTCATGACATGCCAATAGGTTGTTGATGGATTCGAGCGTCGAACGTGACCTTTGGTCCTAGCCCCTGTGAAATGATCTCCTTGAAGATCTGAATAGTTTCCTTAACCTTTCTTAAGGTGAAAGAAGAAGTGAGCAAGCCTGGAGACATTCTTAGGATAATTTACTCCATTTGATGCATTTACATCTAAGGCTTCCTCCTTTACTTTGTTCGATCTTCTCTAGGACGAACTCCAGCTGATCAACCCGATAATCTAAAGTAGAAATGATTTTTTTTGAGGGCTCTTGGATGTCCAAAGATGCCAAACTTAACGAGATCTTCAACTGAACAGTCGATCATTTTATGAAAGGTCTCATGCTGCATCCTAGCATAATCCAGCTCTTCGGAGATGGGTCATGCTATCGCCTAGAGTTCTCTGTTCACCCCGATTGATATTTTGATATAAACTGGTGAACTTAGTGATTACTCCCTCACTTTCCCTTGAGGATTTGGTTCCTCTAGGTAGAAACTGCCATGCTCTGCTCATCAATTTTGGCATACTCATTAATCTTATCCTGGCTTAGAGGCTCAGGAGTTTCGGCGGTAGTTGTAGGAGATGCACTGTCCATTTTCTGCAAAGTGTGGAGAAGATGTTTATTTTGCTCCTTTAACAGCGTCTTCTCTTCCTTTGCTTCATAGAGCTTCTTGCAAAGAGTGTCAAATACATATAGGGCCTCTCCTTGAAGGATTTCTAAAGATGCCCCCATTATGACATGAGTCACTGTGTAATCTGTCGAAGACATATTCTTTTTATCCTTTAAGGGATTGGGGTATGAAATCTCAATTACTCTCTCCCCTGACGCACTCTGAGAGAAGCAGGTTATAGGCTTTTGCTTCTTGACCCCTTTTTATGGGATCACAGAGAAGTCCATCGGTGCGATGAGAACTTTCCTCTTTTATTGACTCAGGTGCTGGAAGATCCATGCTGGAATTATGGGGGGAGGACCAGAAATAGAAAAGGGAGAAGCTGTAGTAGTAGAAGGAAAAAATGTGGAGACACTTGGAGGCGGCATTGAGAGGGAAGCCAAGAAAGTATTCATGGCAGAAAGGGATAATACAGGGGAGGTAGACATAGGAATGGAAGGGAGTTGAGAGATGAGGGAAGAAATGGTCGGGGACAACTCTGTGAGAGAAGAGAAGATGGATGATGAAGAAGGGGGAATAATAGAAGATGGGGGAGAGGACACGACCAAAGGAATGGTCACTTGGATCACTCGAGGAGGGGAAGGAGGAGAAGGAGAAGGGACATAAGGGACCTCAATAGTTACAGTAGTGGCAACATCTTAAGTGGATTGTGCCTATTCAGAAACATATTTCGCTACTTCTTCTTGTAAGATTTCTGGGATTACAACCCGTTCTTGTGAAGCGAGAAGGAGGACTTTCAGGAGCTTCCTCTTGGGTGGAGCTTGACTCACCCTCTTTTCCTTTCCCTTTTCCCTTTGGCGGCTATTTTTCTCTGGGAAGGTACGTTACCCAATGGATATGTAGTGAAATCAACTCCAAGGTAAATGAGTCCATTCATTTTGCACCAATTGCTTCGTTATCTTTAGAGTTTCCTTGACCCTTTCCTCTATTGTCTGAGGTGCTTTGGTTCTGTCAATTACAACGAAAGGCCAATCATCCCCATTTGTGTCAAGATATACCTGATCAAATTCTTGATCAGTAGTTTGATAACCTTTTGGGATGATGGCCACACCATACTGGATGATTCCAGCCAAAGCCAAGAGGGAATGGTCTTTTCTCCTAAGCTCGACCTCATGATATAGGTTGATATAAATATCCTCAATCTATGGGATGTGGATCGGATCGAGTTTGGCCCTGGGTCAGACAATTCCTTGGGTCAAAATTGGGCCTTGCTCCGGGAAGTTATGTTTTAGATTTAGGATCTCTAATTTTGTAAACATATCCTTTGCTTTGTGGTGAGAGAGACAAGTATACCTACCCACTGTGAGGGGGAAAGGATTTCCACCCTTCTTTCTCTTGAGGTAACTTTTCATGGTAGGTTATATGCTATCTTGACAGCTCCAACAGTATCAACTTGGGGCCAGCATACCTCAGTAATTTGGTTGGTTCACCCAAGAAGTTGACTACCCTTAGATAAGTGAAGGTGAGGAATTGAGTGAACAAGGCCCCCCATTTCTCTATAGCTGTGACAATGCTCTTGGTTGTATGACTGTGAGTCATGTTCGGCCCTCAAAAGGCAGATGATACCGTAGAAGAAGGCATCATTAATCTTTGTAAACTGGGGGATACTATTTTCCAGCTTCATTTTTGGATAATATTCATATATTTTAACTTGGGGCCAAATCCCGCACTGCATTAAATCTGGATAATCCCTTTCTAAGGCCACAACTTAAACTACGTAGGAATTCATATAGAACGTCCCCATTGTGGTAAGTTGTTGGAGATACTTAGATATGGTGCTGCTTATGATCTCTGCCCACTCAAAGTGTTGATCTGGCATATTTTTGTTCATCATCTCCAAATATCTCAGCATCCATTTGTGAAAGTAGTGGGCATCAGGAAGCACAAATACTCTGCTCAGGAACATGATTGTATCACTGAATTCCTCTAAAAAATTGCTTTGATGAATGAATTTTGGCCATCTGGTCACCACCTTCTTATTCTTCAGGTATACCTCATTCATCAACTGCATACACTGATCCTCATTATCATCCCAAGTCTTGATGCAATCTTCCCAGCTTACGGCCACAAAGTGCCGGTGATGAGGAATGCTGAGCATTATCTCAAAGTGTCGGGAAGTGAGGTTGATTATGACATCACCCTTCTCATTATGAACACATCTTGTATCTTTGTTGTAATAGCGAGATACTACCATCATGAAATCATTGTTTATAGCACTAACTGGGATCCCACCAGCAAAATGCAGCCCACTGCCCATCAGTTTGTCCATCCACAGACTTCCTGTGACCTTCCGGGTTCTGGCCCAGAAATCCTCCATATCAATGTGACCAAGTTCTGAGTCTCTGATATCCAAGGTCACACTCTGCCTGGGATTCAGGCATCCTGACCCTCTGATATTTGTACTTCATTTCTTCCTCTGTGAGCTTGGCTTTGCCTTTAGATTTGGTAGGTCTCTTGCTTGATGTTGACATATGTAATTCTGAACTTAGTTGTTGATCTGCAAGAAGAAGAAGAGAAACCCAACGCAAGAAAGTCATATTAGCTATTTGATCTTCCATTAAAGTGTTGACAGAAGGAAGAGTTAGCAATTTTAAGGCCTCAGGGCGCAGGGCTCATGAATACTGTAGATTGCAGGGTTAAATAGTATGGCGCACAGAAAAGGGGTGCCGCAAGGGATAAATCAGTGCCAAAGGGTGCAGATGTTTTTCATGTTACACGGGTACAGGATGCACCAAAGGGCACAGGTTTAATGCGTGTAACATCATTTTTTCATGTGCCACAGGGGAACTTGGTGCGGCGCATGGAAGGTCTGCATGACATGATGTTGTTGTAATAATAGATGCACCTGCGCCGTTAATGATTTTGTACTTGGCGCAAATAAAATTGGTGTTGCATGGATGCAAGGTGCGCCAATGGCGCAAGTTTTAACAATGCTACACATGAGTTTGGTGCACCAAGAGGGCGTAGGGAAAGTGGGTGTTGCAAGCAGGGGAAGTGCGCCTTGAGGGTGCAAATGTTTTTTATGCAACAGGCATGGTGGATGTGCCATTGGCACGACTATATATCATGTTGTAGGGGTGGCGGATGCGCCAAAAGAGGGATACATACAATATTAATTTTAATCCTTGATTCTTTTCCCTGAGGGGTTTACATGTGTTGAAGCTTCTCTTGCAGGGTTCTTTGGGTGATGAAGAACCTAAAACTCAGAGATTTAAGTAATTTTTTTCCAAGACAGAGTCCTCTTCACCAGTAAATCTGGAAAGAGGGGCGAAGTGCATGGGGAAGGATAGTAAAAAATAAAAAAAAAAAAGCAAAGGGGAGGGTCCATGGTTTCACAGCTCTATTTAATCCAACCCCACAAACAAGCAGCAAATAACCAAAACACAAAAAACACAAGAGCAAAGGACCACTTACCATGAATATATATAATGTTAGAGGTGAAACTGGGTCCACGATGTGATACGAGAATGATAGGCACACTGACAGGTGCAGAGGGAAAACAATAATCAGGTGATTCTTGTCTGATGAAAATGATAGGGTGGATGTGCCTATATATAGGTAAGGCTGTAATAAATGTGCCAACCACTTTTTGAAGTGGCGCACCAAAACGGGTGTCAACAACGAGAAGCTTGCACCCTTTAGCACATCAAAACACCTTTTGACATGAAGTTATGTGCACCTTTAGCGCACCAAAGACGTTGTCAACACAAAAATATGTGCACCCTTGGCGCACCAAAATGTAGTGCAACAAAAGTATTGTTGACACAAAGGCGCATGCAAGAAAGGCACAACATAGTGAGGCATACCAAAACACGTGTCGACACTTCAAACCATGCACCAAAGGATTTAAAGGGGGCGCATGAACACTTTATGTTGCATAAGCATTAGGTGCGCCCGACCAAAAAAGACCAAAAACGGCTAATTTCGGAAAACTAGATTTCCCGGGAAGGGATTTTGCAACGTTCCAAACGCAAGGAGTCCTTGCAAGGGACTGGAAAAAAATTTGTTAGGGTTATCTGTAAAATTTCCCTTGCCAATTTTATGGGATAATAGCTAGCTCTTTCTAGGGACTATCTCTGAGCAAACCTCAGGGGTAGAGAATCCCAGATCTTCACATGCCTATCCATTGGGTAACAGAGTCAAAAAAAAGGGATACCGGAAAGGGAAACACACAACCAATAAAAGTAAACACATGAAAAAAAAAACACCCAATAAATGTAAACTGTACAAAGAAGAGAGCAAGATCTACTTCCTGAAGATTTTCAGATGCTACCTGTTATAGGGGAGCGGGAGCTCAGTTCCATCCAGATACGAGAGATAGAAACTATTCTCTCCGTTGAGCTGCTTGATCTTGAAAGGCCCTCTCCATAGGGAATCAAACTTCCCGTGCATGCCCTTTGGCTCTCTTCATTTGTCCCATAAAAGGACGAGGTCTCCCACCTGGAAATTTCTTTGCTTAGCCTTTTTATCAAACAATCTTTTGACCTGATTCTGATGTTCGGCGATCTTATCGACCACCCTTACTCTCTTTTCTTCGAGCTCTGCTAGATACATGATCCTTTTTTCAAGGGAATTTTGGAAAGTCTCATCTTCAATTACACGTGCCAAGCTCAGAGCAGGGAGTTCAGCAGAAATGGGAAGCTCGACATCGGTGCCATATAACACTTGAAAAGGCAACATATCGAGAGATCTCTTGGGAGTAATGCGGTCTGCCCACAAAGTGTCGTATAAGGATTTGTGTCACATTCGTTGATTCTCATCCACTAGCTTTTGTATGATGGTTACTAAGTTTTTGTTACTGGATTCTGCCTGACCATTTCCCTGAGGGTAATAATCTGAGGCGTGAGCCAAAGTTATCCCATATTCATAGCAAAAACCAACAACTTCCCATGAAGAGAAGTTAGAAGTGTTATTAGCAACAATCTTGTTTAGAACACCAAACCTGACAATGCTATTTTCTTTGATGAAACTGCAAACAACCTCAGAAGTGGCATGTTTGACAGGTATGGCTTCCACCCACTTGGTGAAGTAATCTATTGCCGTCAGGACATAACTATGTCCAGCACTCGATTGGGGATTGAGTGCACTAATAAAATTAATTCCCCACTGCTTGAATGGTTCGTCGATGATGACCGGACTGAGGGGAAAAGCAGCCAACTTGGGCTTGCCGACAAATTGCTGGCAAGGTTCACACTTCACTACCTAGGTAGCTATATCTTGGAAAAGTGTCGGCCAATAGTACCTAACCCGAATGATCTTGTGCGCCATCACGGAAGAGGAGAAATGGCCCCCACAGGCTGAATTATGAAAACTTTCAAGTAACTTCACCTGTTGTGGCTTGTCAACACATCGCAAGAAGATTCCATCTATCCTGCGTTTGTATAAACCGTCATCCCAGATGACATATTTGGCTGCTCTGAGCTTTATAGTGTGCTTCTCCTTTGTAGTTAGGTGAGCTGGGCATTCTCCGTAGGTGAGGAAGAAAGCAATATCAGAATACCACTCATCGTTGGTTGCGATAAATAGGACCATAGGCAGTGAATTGGGTTTCTCCAACTGGCTTTGTGCTTCATTAGTGCAATCATATTTTCCTCTGGAAACTTCTGACCCTTGGTTTTCGGCCATAAGTTGACATAGGCCTGTGCCTCTTACCAACTTGGTTGGATTTATATCCAGATCGTACTCTGGACCTTTGCAATCCAATTTCCTCGCAAGCTTCCTAACTCATGTTGAGTTAAAATTGACTTGACTGCCGTGTCAGGGACCAGCCCCACTGTATGAGAGTTTAAAATGTAATACCTGAAGTTTTTGACTGCTTTGACAATGGCGAAGGCATGCTTTTCTAACTGAGACATTTTTAATTCGTGAGGCTTGAGGGGAGAGCTCATGAGTGCAATTGGGGACTCAACATTCTCAGAATTCTTTTGCATCAAGATGGCAGATACAGTATGCTTAGATGCATAGCTATACATGATAAAATCCTTGGATAAATCGGGACATACCAGGACTGGTGCATGAGCGACAGGAGCTTTTATTTCTTCGAACGTCCTCTTCCCTTCTTCAATCCATCGGAAAGTTGGTGACCCTTTCATCATGTCTAATATATGACGAGTCTTTTCAGCAAAGTCGGGAACAAAGCGCCTGAGAAAATTCACCTTTCCAAAGAAAGAGTGGACGCCGGTCTTGCTTGTAGGCAAAGTAAGGCCCTAAATAGCCTTAACTCTTTCGGTATCTATCTTTTTTCCTTCTTTGCTAACAACATGTCCTAGCAATTTTCCTTCTGTGACTCCAAAAACAGACTTTTTTGGGTTCAGGGAAATCCCATCCTCTCGGCATTTGGCCAATACTTGCCCCAAATGATCACAATGGTCATTTCACCATTTAGAGAACACAGTTAAGTCATCTAGGTAAACCAAAATGACCTTCCCCATCATACCTTTGAATGTAAGGTCCATGGCCCGCTGGAAGGTGGCGCCAACATTGGTCAGGCGAAAAGGCATCCTGCTGTAGGCAAACGTGCCCCAGGGGGTAGTGAATGATGTTTTAAATTGGTCTTTAGGTGTGACTTCAATCTGATTGTAGCTTGAAAAACCATCAAGCATGGATAGCATTTTTAATCCAGTTACTACTTGTAGAACTTGATCCATTATAGGAAGTGGGTAGTTGTCCTTTAAGGATGCCTGATTCAGGTTTCAAAAATCTATGCATATGCGTATTTCACCGTTTTTCTTACGTACTAGCACAATGTTTGCTACCCAAGTACTGTGATGGATAGGAAAAATGATTCTCGCATCCAGTATTTTCTGAATTTTATCCTGGATAGTACCTGAGATCTTAGGGTTATAATGCCTCTGCTTTTGGCGAAAGGGTTTGACGTCCTCTTTCAACGGGATGTCATGCTGGACGTCCTTTGGCTTAAAAGACTTCAGATCGGCATAGGACCATGCCAATACATCCATGTATTTCTTTAGCAGTTTGACAAACTTCCACTTCTCTTCAGGTGTGCAACATTTTCCGATGTTTACAAATTGCGGACATTCTACCGAACCTAAATTAACCTGGTTCGGTTTCTTGGGAGGAGCCAGTATCATCTCACCTTTTATTTTTTACAAAATGATCATTCCTGTCAAACAACCACTCTAAAGAAACCAGGCCTTTCAGAATTTTATTTCCTTTGAGCTGACATATGCCGTCGTTCCCTTTGGATTCCCCATTTTGACCGGTAACTGATTCACGACACGTAGAAGTGGATCCTTCAAAATGAAGTTCCTTAAAATTTTCCACCTTTTCTAGAAAGACAATGAGTTGATTATCATCGTTGAATACTTGCCAATGCTGAGAATTGTCTGGAATGCTTGGGCGGAAGACCACTTCAATGGTGTATTTGTTTGTTTTCAAACCTGGGTGAGGGAGCATGAGGGATGCTGAAATGGCCAATGAATCGGCCATGCCATTCTGAGCTCTTGGAATAGATTCTATTGAAAAAGTGTCAAATTCTTCGATGCTGTCCCACACCGCGTTGTGGTAATGCCTGAGCCTCTCATTCTTCACTTGATATATCCTTTTAACTTGATTCACGACTAGCTCCGCATCACCTTGTACTTTCAAATTTTTGATCCCTCTTTCCTTTGCGGCTTGCATGCCAAGTAGCAGAGATTCATACTCAGTAGTATTATTTGTATTGAAAAACTACAACTTGAAAGAGAGAGGAATGACCTCCCCTTCAGGAGATATTAGCATGGCTCCGGCGCCACATCCACTAGTTGCGCAACTGCCATCAAACTGCAAAGTCCAGATCTTGTTAAGATCTTCTTCTTGGATGAGAACAACCATTTTGTCAGACTCGGTAGACAAGAAATAGTTCCCCATTCCTGATGTTTCAAAAAGAATTTGGGCTTTGGGATCCTCAGAGTTAGTAACCAAGTACTTATTTTGTGATTCTAGCTTGAAAGTTTGCATTACACCTTTAACAGGGATTCTAGCCTTAGACTAGTCCATATGAATCTCCCCACCAACTTCACTACAAAAACTTCTTCCCAGCAAAATTCCATAGGCTGCTGGAATGTCGGCAACGAGGACGGTCATCTTTACTCTTTTATCTGGGAATGCCGTAAATGCGAACTGAGCATCTTTGATCTGACCAATCAGTGGAACCTATTTAGTTTCCAAGGAATAACATCTGCCAAAAGGCTTGGTAAGGGTAAGGCCCAAAGCATGGGTGAATTTTTACCGGCATGATGTTATCAGAAGCTCCAGAATCGATTATGCAGTTACTTAGTTTATGGCCATTGATTAGGAGGGAGAGGTAGAAAGGTTCTATCTTGCCTGATGTAGAAGTCGAAGAAACATTTATGTGGGATGCAGGAGGAGTGGAAAGGATTCCTTTTAGGGAGATCTAGGGGGATATGACAGCTTGACTTTGAATATACTTGGTTAACCTTACAAGCTATTCAGGGTTTGACTGAAGATACTCGGCTTCAGAAATTTGGATCTTAGTTTTTTTAGCATGATCTATGATGTCAAACGCGGCCAAGGGTTGCACTGGTGAGGGAATGAGTCCTTCACTTCGCAATGGTAGAATAGGATTACTGGTCTTCATGGAAATAGAAGAAGACTGATTTAAAGGAGAGATGGGGGGAAAAGATTCCTTTGTAAAAGACTTAACAGGGGGTTGAGTAGGAAGAGGATTACCTCTTTTAGCAATGGTTGGAGGTGGGTTTGACACGGCCTTCTCTTTCTGTGCATTGGCAGTGACCTCTACTTCTTTTCCTTGTGAGCAGGTAAAAACAACATATGATTGTCCACTTGCATACCCTTGTGTACCCTCTTCTTCATTGGATTCTTCATCTTCAAATTCCATATACCCGATAGTAGAGTCACCAGTCGGTTCACCGACATCTTGATCATCTTCGCCTTGAGACGAAGGTTCTTCGTAATTTTGTTCCTCTTCTTCGATTTCGACTAAAGCGTTGACCGAAGGAGCCTCAAGTGCCAACCGCGGAATAATTGCAGGTAAGCACGACATTTGTGGGACATTATTGGAAATGAAATTACTCCGTGGGATATCCCGGTATGAGGAACTGGGGGAAGCTTGGGCTAACTGCTTCTTTAATGCAAGTAGGTCATTCACCATCTTTTAAAATTCCGGATCAGAAGAAGTAGTGGGAGAAGGGCCTGAAGATTTAAGCTTGGATGATTCCCTTTTTAATTCACCAGATATTAGCAAGTTATCTTTGATTCAGATGGCAGCGGCTTGGGCGAGAATCAAGGTAGCTACTTGTTCTTGCAAGAGTAAGAAACTTGCTTTCGAGCTCATAGCATTCACGAAGAAACACTTCTGATTTTCTGGTGTTAGAAGCATGGCAACATGCACATAGTTGATTAATGCATTGAACCTAGTGATAAAATGACGCATGGTCTCATTGGCCTCCTTCTTTAGGTGAGTCATCTATGATAACAATGCAAATGCATCTTCTGAAGGCTTATACCTGTCTTCAAAAGCATCCTGCAAGGTGGCCCAACTGGTAATAGATCCGGCCAGAAAATGCTGAAACCATTCTGCTGCGGGCCCTTGTAAAGTTTCCAGAAAAAGGTGAACTGACACATCTTCATGGGTCACATCTAGGATACTGCATGACATGATGAATGCAGATATGTGTGAATCCATGCTTTGGTTTCCACTCCCGTCAAATTTGGGAAAATTCTTTCAGTTTCCATGTGGGAGCGCGTGAACATGATGCGGTAAGGCCAGGGGACCCATAGCATTTCCCCATGGTACCGCCATCTGAACGGGTGAAAAAAAATAACATGGGATGCAAGTACAGTTCCAATGAGAAGCAAGGCACTACAAAGGGATGTGGAGGCTCTTGATGAGAGATGCTTCCTTCGTGGAGGTGAGACACTCCTGGATGACCGGTCAGCTGAACTTAGTGACAAGAAGCGAGCCAGTGTTACACTGAAGTTGTGCCTTTGAAGCAGGTCGAAAGTAAGATCGACTTCTCCACGAGCTCTCCTGCTACGAGTAAATGGTTCACCTACCAACGTACCTTCCAGATCTGTAATTTTGTGGAGTAGATTTAAAAACTCTTTTTGGTTGTACTTGCTGATTTTCTGATTTTTCTGACAAAAATCAGCAGGATGTACTTTTCTGAATATTTAAATTTTATCCCTCTTTTTGAAAATCGATTGTGGTTTACTTATTTGATTAATAAGGATAAAATGATGGTAAAACTTAGCAAGCTGATTTTCAGATCTAGAGTTGACTTTTCAAAGAGTTTGAAAATTTTGGTAAACTGTCAAAAACTCAGATCTACAGAAAAATATAGATTTTTGTAAAAACTCAGCGAACTAAAGATCTCTAACTAGCCCAGATCTATGGACTTCTGAAGAAAATTTTCAGTTTGGGTCACTTTTGCAAAAAATTTGGATTTTGAACAAAAGTTAAAATTTACAAACATGTAGTGATTTTTCTGATTTTCACTAATTTTTTAAACACAACACCATCATAGATCTGATAGATTTGTTCAATCCCCAGTAGAGTCGCCAAAAACTATTCGTTTGAAAATCTTTCACTTGGGCAGATCTATGGATAAATGAGCCAACAGTGTGCAGGGCATAGCCCCTCTTTGAGTCAGCAAAGTGAAACTGGTTTATTCCTATTCTACCAGCAGGAATCTATGCAAGTCTCACAATATTCTACCTTCGGGGGTTTGGGATCTCATCCCAGTAGGGGTGTTTCCAACTGCGAAAAGAAAGGAATGAAAGAGAGGATGAAGAAAGATCAGGTCCGAAGGGAGAAAAGAAATGAATTCCAAAGCAGAAAGGTCAGAGGGTTTATGTTTTGGGATTGGTAGTAAACAGAGCCAAACCTACTTGCATAAATGAATAAAGCAATACTGATGAATAAATGACAAAAAAGTAGAGATAGATCCAATGGAATAAACACATAGATCTGACATAAGAAAGATCAGATGCCCATAACACACATATTCAGCACAAAGTCTCAATATTTGTATTACTATTTTCTTCTGTTACAAAAAGTACAAAGCCTTTTCTTTTCACTTCTATTTTTCATCTAAAAAATATCCACCACCCTTGAATACAACAAGTATTCAAGTATATATAGAAGGAGAGAAGAAAAGAAGACAAAAGCAAACCAACCACTTAATTACAAAAATATCTTACAATAGATTACAAAGTCATTTGTTGACTTTTGACAACTTTGGTGGATGACATCATCTCATGGTGCAACATGGATGATGTCATCATTTGTGTCAACACACTTTAGATAATTTACAAGGAGAAAGTCGAGAAGAAGGAAACTATTCATCGTCGTCCTGTGGCTGAAAGGGAGTGTCCTTGTTTTTGCTGCTGCTCAGGTGACGAGATGTGGAACTGGGCATGGTATTCCATGAACTTGTTAATCATGGGTTGAAGTTGATCCTGGGAAGGATCCTTGTGTCGATCGCTAATAGCTTTGCAAGTCTCCCGCTCGTCTGTGAGCTTTTCTGGGAGTTTGGAATAATCATTTTCTGCCTCTATCAGGTACCCAATGAAGTCATGACATGCCAACAGGTTGTTGATGGATTTGGCGTCGAATGTGACCTCTGGTCCCAGCCCCTGTGAAATGATCTCCTTGAAGATCTGAATAGTTTCCTCAACCTTTCTTAAGGCGAAAGAAGGAGTGAGCAAGCCTGGAGACATTCTTAGGACAATCTACTCCATTTGATGCATTGCATCCAGGGCTTCCTCCTTTACTTTGTCGATCTTCTCCAGGACGAACTCCAGCTGATCAACCCGATAATCTAGAGTAGAAAGGATTTTGTTGAGGGCTCTGGGGTGTCCAAAGACGCCGAACTTGACCAGATCTTTGACTGAACAGTCGAAGCATTTTCTGAAAGGTCTCATGCTGCATCCTGGCATGATCCAGCTCTTCGGAGATGGGTCCTGCTATCGCCTGGAGTTCTCTGTTCGCCCGATTGATATTCTGGTATAAACTGGTGAACTTAGCGATTACTCCCTCACTTTCCTTGAGGATTTGGTCTCCTCCAGGTGGAAACTGCCATGCCCTGCTCACCGATTTTGGCATACTCATTAATCTTATCCTGGCTCAGAGGCTCAGGAGTTTCGGCGGCAGTTGTAGGAGGCGCACTACCCATTTTCTGCAAGGCGTGGAGAAGATGTTTATTTTGCTCCTTTAACAGCCTTTTCTCTTCCTTTGCTTCCTGGAGCTTCTTGCAAAGGGTGTCAACTGCAGATAGGGCCTCTCCTTGAAGGCTTTCTGAAGATGTCCCCATTGTGACTTGAGTCACTATGTAATCTGTCGAAGACAGATCCTTTTTATCCTTTAAAGGATTGGGGTATGCAATCTCCATTACTCTCTCCCCTGACGCACTCTAAGAGAAGCGGGTTATAGGCTTTTGCTTCTTGACCCCTTTTGATGGGATGTTGGAGAAGTCCATCGGTGCGATGGGAACTTTCCTCTTTTGTTGACTCAGGTGCTGGGAGATCCATGCTGGACTTATGGGAGAAGGACCAGAAATAGAAAAGGGAGCAGCTGCAGTAGTAGAAGGAAAAAACGTGGAGACACTTGGAGGCGGCATTGAGAGGGAAGCCGAGAAAGTGCTCACGGGAGGAAGGGATACTGCAGGGGAGGTAGACATAGGAATGGAAGGGAGCTGAGAGATGAGGGAAGAAATGGTGGGGGACAGCTCCGTGAGAGAAGAGAAGATGGATGATGAAGAAGGGGGAACAGTAGAAGATGGGGGAGAGGACATGACCAAAGGAATGGTCGCTTGGGTCACTCGAGGAGGGGAAGGAGGAGAAGGAGAAGGGACAGAAGGGACCTCAATAGTTACAGTAGTGGCAACATCCTGAGTGGATGTGCCTATCGGAACATCTTCCACTGCTTCTTCTTCTAAGCTTTCTGGGATTACAACCCATTCTTGTGAAGCGGAAGGAGGAATTTCAGGAGCTTCCTCTTGGGTGGAGCTTGACTCACCCTCTTTGCCTTTCCCTTTGCCCTTTGGCAGCTATTTTTCTCGGGAAGGTGCGTTGCCCAATGGAGATGTAGTGAAATCAACTCCGAGGTAAATGAGGCCATTCATTCTGCACCAATGCTCCGTTCTCCGCAGAGTTTCCTTGACCCTTTCCTCTATTGTCTGAGGCACTTTGGTTCTGTTAATTACAGCGAAAGGCCAATCGTCCCCATTTGTGTCAAGATATACCTGATCAACTTCTTGATCAGTAGTTTGATAACCTTTTGGGACGATGGCCACACCGTACTGGATGATTTCAGCCAAAGCCAAGCGGGAATGGTCTTTCCTCCTGAGCTCGACCTCATGATATAGGTCGATATAAATATCCTCGATCTGTGGGATGTGGATCGGATCGAGTTTGGCCCTAGGCAGACAATTCCTTGGGTCAAAATTGGGCCTTGCCGGGAAGTTATGTTTTAGATTTAGCAGCTCCAGTTCTGCAAACATATCCTTTGCTTTGTGGTGAGAGAGACAAGTATACCTGCCCACTGTGAGGGGGAAAGGAGTTCCACCCTTCTTTCTCTTGAGGCACTTTTCGTGGTAGGTTATAAGCTGTCTTGACAGCTCCAACAGGATCAACTTGGGGCCGGCATATCTCAGAAATTTGGTTGGTTCCCCCAAGAAGTTGACTACCCTCAGATAAGTGAAGGTGGGGAATTGAGTGAACAAGGCCCCCCATTTCTCTGTAGCTGCGACAATGCTCTTGGTCGTACGACCGTGAGTCATGTTTGGCCTCAAAAGGCAGATGATGCCGTAGAAGAAGGCATCGTTAATCTTTGTAAACTGGGGGATACTATTTTCCAGCTTCAGTTCTGGATAGTATTCATATATTTTAACTTGGGGCCAAACCCCGCACCGCATTAAAGCTGGATAATCCCTTTCTGAGGCCACAACATAAACTACGTAGGAGTTCATATAGAACTTCCCCGTTGTGGTAAGTTGTTGGAGCTGCTCAGATATGGTGCTGCTTATGATCTCTGCCCACTCAAAGCGTTGATCTGGCACATTTTTGTTCATCGTCTCCAAGTATCTCAGCATCCATTTGTGAAAGTAGTGGGCATCAGGAAGCCCAAATACTCTGCTCAGGAACGTGATTGTATCACTGAGTTCCTCTGAAAAATCACTTCGATGAATGACTTGTGGCCATCTGGTCACCACCTTCTTATTCTTCAGGTATACCTCATTCATCAACTGCATACACTGATCCTCATTATTGTCCCAAGCCTTGATGCAATCTTCCCGGCTTATGGCCACAAAGTGCCGGTGATGAGGAATGCCGAGCATTATTTCGAAGTGTCAGGTAGTGAGGTTGATTATGACCTCACCCTTCTCATTATGAACACATCTTGTATCTTTGTTGTAGCAGCGGGCTACTACCATCATGAACTCATTGTTTACAGCACTAACTGGGATCCCACCAGCAAAATGCAGCCCACTGCCCATCAGTTTGTCCATCCACGGACTTCCTGTGACCTTCCGGGTTCTGGCCCAGAAATCCTCCATATCAATGTGACCAAGTTCTGAGTCTCTGATATCCAGGTCACACTCTGCCTGGGATTCGGGCATCCTGACCCTCTGATATTTGTACTTCATTTCTTCCTCTGTGAGCTTGGCTTTGCCCTTAGATTTGGTAGGTCTCTTGCTTGATGTTGACATATGTAATTCTGAACTCAGTTGCTGATCTGCAAGAAGAAGAAGTGAAACCCAACGCAAGAAAGTCATATTAGCTGTTTGATCTTCCATTAAAGTGTTGACATAAGGAAGAGTTAGCAATTTTAAGGCCTCAGGGCGCAGGGCGCATGAATACTGCAGATTTGCAGGGTTAAATAGTATGGTGCACAGAAAAGGGCTGCCGCCAATGGGGCGCATGGATAAATCAGTGTGTCTGCGCCATAAGGGCACTGATATTTTTCATGTTACACGGGTACAGGATGCGCCAAAGGGCGTAGGTTTAATGTGTGTAACATCATTTTTTCATGCGCCACAGGGGAACTTGGCGCGGCGCATGGAAGGTCTGCATGACATGATGTTGTTGTAATAATAGATGCGCCTGCGCTGTTAATGATTTTATACTTGGCGCAAATAAAGTTGGTGTTGCATGGATGCAAGGTGCGCCAATGGCGCAAGTTTTAACAATGCTACACATGAGTTTGGTGCGCCAAGAGGGCGCAGGGAAAGCGGGTGTTGCAAGCAGGGGAAGTGCACCTTGAGGGCGCAGCTATTTTTTATGCAACAGGCATGGTGGATGCGCCATTGGCGTGACTGTATATCATGTTGCAGGGGTGGCAGATGCGCCAAAAGAGGGATAAATACAGTCTTACTTTTAAGCCTTGATTCTTTTCCCTGAGGGGTTTACATGTGTTGAAGCTTCTCTTGCAGGGTTCTTTGGGTGATGAAGAAGCTAAAACTCAGAGATTTAAGCAATTTTTTTCAAGACAGAGTCCTCTTTACCAGCAGATCTGGAAAGAGGGGGAAGTGCATGGGGAAGGATAGTAAAAAAAAAAAAAAACAGCAAAGGGGAGGGTCCATGGTTTCACAGCTCTATTTAATCCAACCCCACAAACAAGCAGCCAATAACCAAAACACAAAAAAACACAAGAGCAAAGGACCACTTACCAAGAATATATATAATGTCAGAGGTGAAACTGGGTCCACGACGTGATATGAGAATGACAGGTTCACTGACAGGTGCAGAGGGAAAAGAATAATCACGTGATTCTTGTCTGATGAAAATGACAGGGCGAGATGTGCCTATATATAGGCAAGGCTGTAATAAATGCGCCAACCACTTTTTGAAGTGGCACACCAAAACGCGTGTCGACAACGAGAAGCTTGCGCCCTTTGGTGCATCAAAACACCTGCTGACACGAATTTATGTGCACCTTTGGCACACCAAAAGTGTTGTCAACACAGAAATATGTGCGCCCTTGGCGCACCAAAACGCGGCGCAACAAAAGTATTGTTGACACAAAGGCGCATGCGCCTTGGCGCATGCAAGAAAGGCGCAACATAGTGAGGCGCACCAAAAATGTCGTGTCGACACTTCAAACCGTGCGCCAAAGGATTTAAAGGGGGCACATGAACACTTTATGTTGCATAAACATTAGGTGCGCCCGACCAAAAAAGACCAAAAATGGCTAAGTTCGGAAAACTAGATTTCCCGGGAAGGGATTTTGCAACGTTCCGAACGCAAGGAGTCCCTGACGAGGGACCAGGAACAAAATTTTGGTAGGGTTATCTGTAAAATTTCCCTTTCCAATTTTGCAAGGCCTATGATCATTTTTAGTGCCTTAGTAAGTTAGGAAAAAGGGATGAAATTCCATTGAGACCAATAGATAGTGCTGAACCATTTGAGAAATGGGCAATCAATTTTGTATGCCCTATTTCACTTGTTGCACGAAGGACATGTTCATGCTATATCATTACTTGTACTGATTATCTAACATGGTTGGAAGAGGTAACACTTAGGAGGGATTGCACAGTGGCCACAACAACCAAATTTTTATGGCAAAACATCATTAGTAGATATGGGTGCCCAATGAGTTTAATGAGTGATATGGGTGCACATTTCCTAAATGAAACAATCAATATTTATTTGGTAAAATTCATGATGGCCAATCACAAGACTACCCCTTACCACCCACAAGCCAATGGGATAGTATAAGCCTTTAAAAAAAATTGAGTCACATGTTGACCAATATTTGTGATGTTGGGAAATAGGACTGGGATGAAAAAGTATTAGTTGTCCTATGGGCATATAGAATAATTTAAAAAGGATTGAATAGAGACACACCATTTAAATTGGTGTTTAGCACAACAACTATTTTTTCAGTAGAGTTTATGCTACCCTTGTTATCCAAAATGTGCCCCTGCTCATTTTTTGTGGCTAACTCCTTTCATTTTTTCCTCTCTTGTACCTCAGTCATAATATTTTTATTTTTAGGCACTCAAAACCTTCTAGAAATGACACCATTGGATAGAGATCTTTCTCAGCTTTCCAGAAAGGTAAAGTTTTCCTCCTAACTCCTCATATTTTTCAAGTTATGGCTCGGCGGAGTTTTTGTGGGAAATTTTCCCCTTGGAAGCCCTCAGCCAATAGGAAGCTGCCACATATCACAGGAGGTGGCAGAGCATAGGGATTTTCGAAAAAAAAATTCCAAATGCAAAAAAGAGGTAAAATTCGAAATTTTTTCCCGCCGATCCGTTTTGGGCCTGTTTTTGCCCTAAATCTTCAAACGACCATAACTTTCGATCCAAAGCTTGGATTTTTGCGTTCCTTATATAAATGGAAAGATGGTAAAATTCTCTACATGATCCCATGGTCAATTTTGAATTTTGGTTCATTTTGGAGGGATAAAATCAAAAAACACTTCTGGTACGCACCCATGGACAGAAATGACGTTTCAACAACCAATTTTAATGCAAAATGGGTTGCATTCTTCTCCAAAATGGTCAAAAATGTCAAGGGATGGGTCTGTCAGATCACCCATTTTGTTTTTAATGCATTTTGGTCAATGAGGAATGGCTCCCATGTTTTTTCACGTTTTCTCTCTCCTGGGTTCGACCCATGCACTGTAAAAGCAAGATTTGGCTCATTTTTCAAAGGGGAACACCTTTATTACACAGCAAGCTTCTGTTTTCACTTTCAACAAGTGATTTTGGAAAGTATCAGACCTTTCAGGGATTGTAATAGGTTTTTCTACCTCTTTGGTGTTGGAATATAAGGATTTTGATGTTAAAAATCACAATGCAGGCTCTATGAATGCTTTCAGTCCTTTGTATGTGTTGTTTGCTTCATTTCAAACCCTTTTTTACAGCTTATCAACCTGTGCATGATGTTTTATGTTGCAATTTCTAATTTGTGTCAATTTGCATGAGCAAGAAGTGCTCACCACTCCTTTGGTGTATCACCCTTATCAGTTTAGTTTTAGTTTTTACATTTCTTATCCCTGTCTCCTTGCAAATTAGGATAAATTAGGATCTGAACCTCTGCAGTTGTGTAAATAATAGATCTAATCAGAGGAGTTTGAGGAACCAGCCTCTAATCTAGAGATTCCTCTCTCATCTTGCAAGTCCCACACTTGGAGAGAGGTTTCAATGTTGTACAATCACACTGGATGCCCTAAACATCAACTTAGAACCTTGATTTGCGTCCAGGGGTGCTGCTGATTTGCAACAACAGTTTTGGCACACCCGGTGGGACCTTAGAGGTATCATTTTCATTGCAGAAAAGTTGATGTGCATCTGCTGCAATTTTCTTTCTTAAAATATCTATAAGTTACACATCTGGTGACTCCAAGGAAGAAGAATCAGCTGGTTTTAGCAGTGCAGACCTGAAAACTCATGAGAAGAATCACTACAAGGTCAAGAGATGGAGAAGAAGAGGTGTTGTTTGAATATCTGTAGTTATCTCCAAGAGTAAGGCAAAGTGGGAGGAGAATCCAAAGGTCTCCATCTCCACCAAGTAGAACTCTCTCAACTCCACCTGGTAGGCCTTTCATTCAATCAACAAGGGTTCTAAGGCCAATTAGAATGGCACAAAACAACCCCTATGTCAATTTCACTGGTAGCAGCCCACTTGCTCTCAATGCACAAAATCCAATTCCAATTGCAGCCTTGAAGAACATTCCATACTTCACTAGAGAGAATCAGACTACTCCTGGTGATCATGTTAAAGACATTGCCAACCTTTGTGCAATTCATGAAATCAATGAGATGCAAGTTGCTATCAAATTACTGGCATCTTCATTCAAGGGGAAGGCTTTGTAATGGTTTAGAAGCCTTGCCTCAGGTTCTATTCAAAATTGGAACCAGCTATGTGTAGCACTTCATGAGCAATTTGGAGAGAAGGGAGACAACTTGTCTCTTTCGGAGCAGCTGACAACCATCAAGAGAGCTCGCAATGAGCAGCTGACTGATTTCAACTTCATATTTCAAAGGACTTGGGAGAGAATTCTAGTCGTAGTCAGGCCAACAATAGAAGGTTCTTTTCTTTACTATCTCAAAGCTCTAAATTCTGATATTTCTATGTTGATTCAGTCCATGGGAGGCATAACTATCCCCATTGCTTATAACATTGCCATTAGAGCTGAAAATTGTTTGATCCAAGCTGGAAAACTAGCCCCTAGACCTCCCATGCCATTGTTTCCAAGTTTAGAGAGCCCAAACACTAATAAAGCACCTAATTTGGCTCCTTCTCCCACCCCTAGAAATCAAAATTCAAGTGAAGCTTCCACTTCATCTTCTAGTGCCTCAAATGAACTTCAAGAAGTCATGAAGCAATTGCAAAATTTAGGTAATGAGCTGGTTACTCTCAAGAGGCAATAAGCCCAAAGTTTTAGACCTTCCTTCCAGCCTCAAGCTCAGCCTAACAGGCAACCATATCAACCTCATAGACCACCCAATCCAGCTACAAATCTAAATCAAGCAAGGCCTCCGGCCAACAGACCATTTCAGCCCTATAATCCAAATGCTATATCTACCTCTAAGGCATTGGTGCCAACACAAAACAACATTGCTCAGGAGTATGATTGGTGTTTTCCATGCAATGAACCTCACAACCAATCTATGTGTTTCAACGGTGCCTTGAATCAAGCATTAATGGTGACAACTACTGGTGTGGAGGGTGAGGGCAGTCAAGGAGACAACCAACAACAAGAAACATTCCAGCAACAATCAGCTCCAAATGACACCACACTTGTGAACTGACAGGTAGAGGATTTTTGTGGCATAAATCAAACAGTCTCTCAAGGTGTTGCAGCCAACACAAGGTCAAAAAGAAGGAATTTGGGTGAAGAACAGCCATTAGCTCCAACCAATCCACAACCTTTTATGGCTCCACAAATGGTTGGCAAACAAAATCCAGTTGTAAATGCACAAGGGCAGCCAAGAACAGCTCCTAGACCAATTCAAATACCAGTTGTTGTTGCCCACATGCAAGGGATGAATGCGCTAACCAAGGGATAGCAAAGAGATCCTCCATCACCATTCAGTATCATTGATCAGATGAAGAAGACAAATGTAAATATATCAATGTGGGAATCCCTATCTATCCCAGGCCAAAGAGATTTGCTACAAGCTACCATGAAGGACTGGCCAACTTTGAATCAGCAAGTTCAGATGCAAGAGAAAGTGCTCACAAATGTTGCCCAGCCTGAAGGGAATCATGGAGGACAGGAAGGTAAAATTTTGAAGCCCCCTCCTTTCTTTGTTTCATTAATCATTGGAAATTAGTTAGTGCACAATTGCATGATAGATTCCAGGGCAAGTAGCTCAGTGATGCCTAAACAAATCACTGATCAGCTAGGGCTCCAGTATGAAACCATATCCAAAGGGGTAGTGCAACTGGATGGGATAGCAGTAACAACAGTTGGAGTGATTAGAAACTTGAGTCTTACCTTGCATGCATGTCCAAATGTTGTTGTTTTAAAAGATGTATCAGTTATAGACCTTCCACCACTCTTTTCCCTATGCTTGTCAAGGGACTTCACAGCCAAGATTGGAGGATATTTGTCTGCTGATTGGTCACACATGATGTTTAGAATGAGGTATGGAACCAAATCTACAATCAGGTCTGAACGTATTGCAAACTTCCACATTGAGCCCTACACTCCAAGTCAGATCAATTCCAATTGTTTAGCATTTGATCAAGAAGATCACCCAAACACTGATGAAGCTGACACCAAGGTTGGAAGCATCCCGGATCTAACTCTTGATGAATGGGCAAACAAGGTACATGCTTTTGATCCTTATCAAAAAGTAGAAGAATCTGAGCTAGGGGTCTATTGCATACATGAAGAAGATCAGCCCATCCCTAGCATCACCAAGCCAAACTATAAGGATGACAATGAGGTATGGCAGCTGTTTTTTGATGGATCAAGGAGTAGACAAGGTGCAGGAGGTGGAGCCATGCTTGTTTCACCTCAAGGAGTAAAGTACTATTCAGATTTTAGATTTCAGTTTGCATGCTCCAATAACACTACTGAATATGAAGCCTTGGTGCAAGGGATGCATTGGGAAATAAAGAGAGGAATAAAGAACTTGCAAGTCTTTGGTGAAAGTGAATTGATTGTAAATCAGGTCAAGGGATAGCATGCTGCCAAGAATGATCTACTCAAGTGCTACAAGAATAGGGTATGGGACCTCATGGAAGATTTTGAGGGTTTTGGCACCAAATCCATTCCTAGGAAAGAGAACCAAACTACTGACAGGCTTGCAGCAGTAGGGGCAGCCTTTGACATTGTGGAAAGCATTCAACAAGACAAGGTACAACCAAACATCCACGTGATTGTGAGGCCTTCAGTGCCGGATAACAATGTAAGTTGGTAAGTGTTTGAGAATGACCAGCAAATCATCCATTTCTTGCAAGAAGAAGCTGAGTTCTCAACTAAGAATCAAGAAAAATTGGAACAGCAGTATGGTGACCAAGTGGTACAGCTGAGAACTAACAACCTGCCCAAGGGACTTATCACTTTGGAGTCCATTTTTGATCCCAATGATCAGTTTAGGAAGGAGAAAGCAAACATTCAGGTTAAGAGAGAGGATTCAATATCCATCTTGGTGGAAGAGAACAAACCATTGCAAATTGGAAATATGACAACTGAACAAGAAAGGTATGAGTTCATGCAGTTGTGTCAAGAGATCCCTGATGTGTTTGCTTGGAGATATGAAGACTTGAAAGGTTTCAATTCCAACTTAGCTCAGCATACCATTGAATTGGATCCAAATACTAAGCCTGTCAGGCAGAAACAAAGACCAATCAATCCACATATGGAGCCTCTCATGAGGAAAGAATTGAACAAGCTGATTGAGTCACGGATCATATTCCCAATCAAGCATTCTAGTTGGGTTGCCAACTTGGTTCCAGTCAGAAAGAAGAGTGTAGAGATCAGATTGTGTGTTGACTTCAGAGACTTGAATAGAGCATATCTCAAGGAACATTACCCACTCCCTTCTATGGAGCAAATCTTGCAAGTTGTGGCTAGATCCGAGAGGTTTTCACTACTTGATGGCTACTCAGGCTATAATCAGATTATGGTGAAGGAAGAAGACCAGTTCAAAACAGCCTTCACAACCAAATGGGGAACTTATGCATACAGGAAAATGCCATTTGGGCTGTCCAATGCTAGTGCTACCTTCCAAAGAGCAATGAACATGGCGTTCAAAGGTTTGATTAACAACATGGTGCTGATATACCTTGATGATATCATTATTTTTTCCAAAAATGCAGCAGACCACCTCTCTCATTTGAGACAAGTCTTCACGAGGTGCAGGAGATTTGGAGTGTCTTTGAATCCTAAGAAGTGTATCTTTCTTGCACATGAAGGAAATCTCCTTGGCCATATTGTCTCCAAAGAAGGATTAGCAATTTATCCAGAGAGGGTTGAAGCCATAAGAGCACTACCATTTCCAAGCCACAAGAAAGCCCTTCAGAGTTTCTTGGGGAGGATACAATTTGTTCAGAGGTTTGTCCCAGATTTTGCAGCCCTTGTCAAACCTATCACCAAAATGTTAAAGAAAAGCATGGCTTTCAAGTGGACAGCAGAAGGCAAGGAGATTTTTGAAGCAATCAAAGAATCCATCTCTCAAGCACTAACCCTCATCAACCCGGAATTCTCCAAGGATTTCATCCTCTATACATTTGGAGGTAATGATACTATTTCTGCCATTTTGGTATAGCAGAACAAGGACAACGATGAGCAGCTAATTGCTTTCTTCAGCCAGAGCCTAGATGACTATGAGGTGAGGTATTCTTTTATTGAGAAGCATGTACTTGTAGTAATCAGAAGCTTGAATAAATTCAAGCATTTAGTCTCAAACAACAAGGTCCAGTTGCTGGTCTCTCATGCTGGGGTTAAATACTTCCTCCTCAACAAAGATTTGAATGAGAAAAGGGCAGGTTGGATCACTCGTGTCATGGAGTATGACATTGAGATCAAGGTCACCAAGCTGGTAAGAGGAAAAGGATTGTGTGAGCATCTGATTTTGGGGAAGCAAAAAGAAGTATGCAATGAAGAAGAGGCTATTTTGACAGTTCAAGACAGCCATGAGCCAAGTGGCACTCAAGAATAAAATAATGTTGTCCCCACTCCTTGCTGGACCCAAGGTATAATGCACTTCCTAAGCACAGACCTATGCCCTCCGGAGATGAACAAGACCCAAAGAAGATACTTCAGATTGTAGGCTGTCCCATATGCCATTTTTGATGGAGTTTTGTTCAAGAAAGATGTGAATGGTGTGCTGCTGAGATGCATTAGCACAAATCAGATTCATAGGGTGTTGGAAGAGTTCCAATGGTGGACCAGCTGGTGGTCATTTTGCACCGAGAGTGACAGCTCTAAAAATTATGAAGGCTGGTTATTATTGGCCGAAGATTTTCAGTGATTTCTTTGCATGGATCAAGAGGTGTAAGAATTGTGCATTCTTCACAGGAAAAGAGAGACTTGCTGCCCTTCCATTGCATCCAATCTCAGTTGACCAGCCATTCATGCAATGGGGTTTGGAATTCATTGGAGTCATTAATCCCAATTCAAGCCAAGGGCACAAATGGATTTTGACAGCCACAGACTACTTCACTAAGTGGACTGAAGCAGTAGCGCTCAAAGAGGTAAATGAGTCTAGCATCTTAGACTTCTATGAGAGCATAGTAACCAGATTTGGCATACCTACTGCAATAATCTCAGATAATGCATTGGCATTCATTAGATCCAAGGTGACTGAGTGGGCTGTCAAGAACGGGATCTACCTAAGTACTTCATCAAACTATTACCCTCAAGGTAATGGCCAGGCTGAGTCTACAAACAAGAACTTGTTGAGGATCATTAGGAGGACTCTTGATGAGAATCAGAGGTCTTGACATACCAAACTAAAATCAGCCTTATGGGCTGATAGGATAACTCCCAAGAGATCCACAAGTAACTCTCCATTCAGGCTTGTCTATGGAAGAGAAGCAATCTTGCCCATGTCTCTTGAGTTGCCAACATTGGAACTCATGAAACAGTTGGAGCTGTTGGAATTTGATCCCATGGAGGTGAGATATGTAGAGTTGATGGAGCTTCAAGAGATCAGAGATCAGGCATCCCAAGCAATGGAGAAGGATCAATATTTGATCAAGAAGACCTTTGATAGGAAGGCCAAGAGTAGATATTTCCAGGTTGGAGATCTAGTGTTAAAATGGGATGTAGATAGAGAAAAACTGGGAAGGAATTCAAAATTTGATGCCATTTGGAGTGGCCCATACATGGTCACAAGGTGCAAGAACAGTAATGCTTTCCAATTATCTTCATTGGATGGTGAAGAACTACAGATTCCATTCAATGGAATCTATCTCAAGCATTGCTTCTAAAGGGAAATTCTCCACCTTGTAAATATTAGCTTAGGTTTCCATTACTTTAAGTGATTGTGCACATTGTTTTGCTGTAGGTTAGTTTTGCTTTCCCTAAGTGCTTTGGCACAGCTTGCTGTCCCTGGAGATATTTTGCAGTCCTTGCTTCCATCAGGTGATATTCCATCTTCCTCCTTGTAACATTATAATTCAGTTGGGGTTCCAAACAGAAAATTTGATGACTCCATGCCCAATGGACTGCTTCAGGCAACTGGTATTTTCATCTAGCAGGCAGATGACCCCTCTGAGTCGCCAAAATTGTTATCCAAAATGTGCCCCTACTCATTTTTTGTGGTTAACTCCTCTCATTTTTTCCTCTCTTGTGCCTCAGTCATAATATTTTACTTTTTAGGCACTCAAAACCTTCTAGAAATGACACCATTGGATAGAGATCTTTCTCAGCTTTCCAGAAAGGTAAAGTTTTCCTCCTAACTCCTCATATTTTTCAAGTTATGGCTCGGCGGAGTTTTTGTGGGAAATTTTCCCCTTGGAAGCCCTCAGCCAATAGGAAGCTTCCACGTGTCCCAGGAGGTGGTGGAGCGTGGGAATTTTCAAAAAAAAATTCCAAATGCAAAAAAGAGGTAAAATTTGAAATTTTTTCCCGCCGATCCGTTTTGGGCCTGTTTTTGCCCTAAATCTTCAAACGGCCATAAATTTCGATCAAGAGCTTGGATTTTCACGTTCTTTATATCAATGGAAAGCTGGTAAAATTATCTACATGATTCCATGGTAAATTTTCAATTTTGGTTTATTTTATAGGGAGAAAATAAAAAAATACTTCTGGTACGCGCCCATGGACAGAACTGACGTTTCAACAACCAATTTTAATGCAAAATGGGTCGCATTCTTCTCCAGCATGGTCAAAAATGTTAGGGGATGGGTCTGTCAGGTCACCCATGCTGTTTTTAATGCATTTTGGTGAATGAGCAATGGCTCCCACATTTTTTCACGTTTTCTCTCTCCTGTGTTCGACCCATGCACTGTAAAAGCTAGATTTGGCTCATTTTTCAAAGGGGAACACCTTTTTTACACAGTAAGCTTCTATTTTCACTTCCAACAAGTGATTTTGGCAAGTATCAGACCTTCCAGGGATTGTAACAGGTTTTTCTGCCTCTTTGGTGTTGGAATACAAGGATTTTGATGTTAAAAATCACAATGCAGGCTCTGTGAATGCTTTCAGTCCTTTGTATGTGTTGTTTGCTTCATTTCAAACCCTTGTTTACAGCTTATCAACCTATGCATGATGTTTTATGTTGCAATTTCTTATTTGTGTCAATTTTCATGAGCAAGAAGTGCTCACCACTCCTTTGGTGTATCACCCTTATCAGTTTAGTTTTAATTTTTGTATTTCTTATCCCTGTCTCCTTGTAAGTTAGGATAAATTAGGATCTGAACCTCTGCAGTTGTGCAAATAATAGATCTAATCAGAGGAGTTTGAGGAACCAACCTCTAATCTGGATATTCCTCTCTCATCTTGCAAGTCCCACACTTGGAGAGAGGTTTCAATGTTGTGCAATCACACTGGATGCCCTAAACATCAACTTAGAACCTTGATTTGCATCCAGGGGTGTTGCTGATTGGGTAAGTGCACGAAGTTGGTGGACAATTCCGTGGACATAAAAACCCAAAAATAAAGGTACCGCGATCGCAGTTTTAAAATCGCGAGTGCGGTCCTAAAACCGCGATCGCGGTTATTAAATTATAGGTTCGGTAATTACCGAACCTAGTTCCACGATCGTGGTTTATAACCGCAAGCGCGGTTATAAACCGCGATCGTGGAACTCTGAGACAAAATTTAACAGTCCCGCGACTCGTTATTTTCCTAATTTTCATTTCGAACCGTGACTTTTCCTAAACATTTTTCACTCGCACTTTCAATACTATCTCAAAATTGCTCATCGGACTTCTGGATAGCGATAGATTCAACCATGCTGCCAAGACGAGGAGGTAAGTCCCCGATTGTAATCATTTTTTGCATTTTAGGTTTTTTTTGGCATTTTCATGGGTTTTGTGAATTGTTTGTTTATGTATACAATTTTATTGTTTTATCAGTTGGTCGGCAAGCTTGGGCTCATGCAAACCATCAAAACATTCCTCAAAACCCACCGAACATTCCTCAAAACCCTCCGAACATTCCTCAAAACCCTCCTCCAAACATAGATCCGCCCCATGTGGCTCCTTCTGTCCCACTGAGCCAACAGGAATGCAAGATAATATCATTGGAAGAATCCAAGAAAATAAAATTGTCATTGAGAACCTAATTCAAACTATAAGACAAAATCATGCTACAAATCCATCCCGCATGACTTTAGCCAATACATTGCAAACATTGATTGGCGAAGTCGAGTCTGCAACCAACCAATTACATAGATGGAACACCTTTAGAAGTGACTGTAGGCGGTGGTATGTGGATAAACTATCTCATGCGGCCGTCAAAGACAAAAAATTTGGAAAAGACCTCATTTGTGCATTATTTACTGACCCTAGAACCAATGCCCCCCCTGCAGTTACTTGCAAACAGTTCCCAATCCATTGGTGCCATGATGATAGAATCAAATTTTTTTTTGGGACCGATGGTGGATGGTTTTTGATTATCCACCATGCAACAACAATGAGGTTCCTCTTTATTTTTTGAAGAAATTATATTGTGAGTTTGTGCTCAATGAGGTCCCGAATTATTTTGACTTTTCAGACTTTTTTGGTCGAGGAGGTGGCTCTGCACAGAGTAGACCTAGTGCACGCATAGGTCAGCCTAGGATCCCCCATGCCCCAAAACCCCCACTGCCTTCAGTTATCCCTCCTACAGTGAAGGAGGTTGTGGAGATTGATACATTGCATGCATTGAGGGAGCTCACTGACACTCTCACCCAGCATAGCACCCAGATTGCATCCGGTGATGTTGGTGGAGGTGCCAGTTCTAGTGCACCACACCACTGTGGATCATGTGGTGCCGTATGCACTGCAGGCGAGACATCATTTGCTGGTTCACAGGATTTTTTTTCTATAGATGAGATGCTGGGGAATGTTTTTGGAACTGGAGCCACTGATATTGGTCTTTCACAGGTAAATTTTAAATAAATTTAAATAATATATATATGTACAATAGTTTAATTCACATGTTTGAGATATTAATATATATATGATTGTACATCATGTACATACATGTAAAAAACTAATTTTTTATTTTATTTTAAATAGCAAGAGCCGGTGAAGGAAACATCCTGTGTTGACATGCTAGCTATTGCGGTTGGGCGTGTTTCAAACGTAAGTTTCAAGTTGTACAAACTTACATTTTTAATAAATCATTTAATTGCACTAGATTATTATTATAATTTGTTTCACGTGTATGTTGTACATGTATTAATATTTTTCTCTTTTATACACAGGAGCTTGGCGGGTCATCATCTACTCAGGGAACTGAAGCTACTAGCATGCCTCGCATGAGTTTTATGCAGGTTAGTTACAAATCTCTTTAAACACTTTGTTTCTAATTCTTGGACCTCTGTGTACATGAGTTTCACTTTCTTATACTCAACGTATATAAAATACATACAACAGCTACCATATATAAAGTTGTAATTTGCTTAGAATACCATAGTATCTCACACTTGTACACATGCTCTGCTACATTTTCAATACCTCTAAAATTTTTGTAATTAGAGATACATGTCATAATAGACTTGAGGTGCTTACTTTAGGTGAAGAGGATTATTAAGTGATTATTATGGATGCGGACCCTATCCTCTAGATCCAGAAATAGAAATCTCATAAGTATTTTTTCTAGGTGGTTACTGACCTAATCCTCTTGATCTTCTTGATCCTCTCAGGCCAGTTGATAAATTCCCTTATGTCTCGTTTGTAGTACTAAACTAGATACACATGGTCTACATGTTCCCAACATCCAAAATAATGACACGTACTGCACTGTCATAGGTATATTATTTGTACATGATGAACTTCTCAATCCAATGTAAATTGATATCTTCCCATATCTACTTATTTACCTAGACTATATCTTGATTCTCAATAACTACCTCTAGATATGTAACACCATGAGTCACGAAGGAAAAGATACTTGACAAGGTGGAAGCGATCAACTCGTAATCAAAATGAATGATAAGAGTGATGAAGAAATGTAAAAAAGGTTATTAAATCCTCTTGGACCCTTTATCTAAAAAAATCTATGCGTCCTTTCCATATGATTATAAGTTTTATATGGATTGGTGTACTGAGATTTAAGAATTTACAACATCATTGTATGATCAAGAAGTGAGGTTTGTATTTACTTGTTTCTTATCTATTAATCCAACATTTATCAATACTATATTGAAATGGGGGTAATTTGTAGTACCTAAATGTATTCCCAACACTTGGAAACATGACGTGTGTTACAACTATAATGATATATATCTCATTCACACATAACTTAAACAACTTAAGGAAATGTCTCACTCTATATCCACTTCGCTTCTACTAGATAACAAGTATTCTCCATCCCAACCCCTCACAAATCACTGCACATGTTATTGAACATATGCATAATCCTCCATGTGTCTCAGACCTAATTTATTAGACATCATGGACATGTTTGTAGGTTTAGGATAAGTTAAACTCCAACCTATCCACCCCCTACGAACCTATCCCATACACTTCTAATATTAACTTTTTCAAAAGGGTTACTTGGCTTAGTCAACCTAGGTAGTAATTTTAGGTTTGTTGAGTAAGAAATCTAACGATTGGTCATATATAAATATTCATTCACTAAAACCTAGTAGGGTGACCTTGGAAAATTCAAGGATCCTCTATTCTCACTCTAATAAAATTAAGAAGAAACATTGGACCATTTGATTCCTTAAGAGTACCCATAACAACAACAAACTACCAGTTTGAAGTTATCCATGTTTCTTCCCATAGATCAAACATGAGCTAAATTTGTGCATGTTTCCATGTGTGAGGGATGAATCAAGGGCTTGTATTCTATTATATATTATGCCACACCTCATAATGGGTTTGAGGAGCTATAATGTATTGGTCATATTTATACCCTTATTTAAAATTTCTACTGAAAAAGGTACAAGGATTATAAACAGGTAGACAATTATTATCTAATTAACTTCCAACATCAATTAAGCATGACAAAAATAATTCATTCCAACTTGAAATGGACTAAGTGATAAACAATAACTTTATCAATATACAAGAGGGGAGAGAAACTTAGCTTGTTTAGGAAGATTCTGGGATGAGCTAGATGTGACAGGTAGCGGAGCAGGAGAAGATAAGACTTTAGATTCTACAAAGAAGATTATAGAACTGGAAAACATGTAGGTTCAAGACCATACATGATATGTATGGTCTATGTAGTAGTTGTACAGTCCAATACAAGGAATTTACAGTCTTAGATCATAAGGTAGTTGAGCTCTCAACTTTCTAGTGCTTTGCTTGTTTAGAAATTGTGTGATCATTGTGTTGCTCTTTTTCACACAACATCGAGATGACCTGTAATGATCAACAATAAAGTAGAAACCCTAATAACTTACAAAACCCTTCATCAAAGCATTAAAAAACCAAAGGAGAAAAATATGTGTGTGTTTGATGCTAGACCACCCTGGGTAGTCAGACTCCCAACCGCTTGACAGGGTAAGTGCACGAAGTTGGTGGACAATTCTGTGGACATAAAAACCCGAAATAAAGATCTCTAAGCCAGCAAGGTGGAAGGAGGTTATGTTCTTTATTTCCAAAGGGATAACACACAAGTAAGATCCTCAAGGCTCGTGCACCAAAACTCAAACTCAGCTACCTTTGGACACAAATACATATAAATAGTGCATTATAATCTATATATTTGCAACACACTTGCCCACCAAGGATATACAACTCTAGTCTACTCTTCGTCTTATCTATATGTTTGGTCTGGTGATGTTAGATTTAAAAGTTCTTCAAATTTGAATGATGCTCTAATTGTCATAGAAGATGACTATGGGTTACCTAGATTAAATACAAAAGTTTGTCTAAATCTTATGAAGATAGATGGCCTCCGTGCTAACATTTATAGATCCTATGTATTTAGCCTAAATAGAAGATAAAATTTAATAATGTATTTTTATTCTTTCTTGAGTAACTAAATATTGATTTGTACATGTTTTTTGTATAGCTCTTAAGTAGATTTTAATAAATTGATTTATACATGTTTTTTGTATAGCTTATGACTACTACAGAGACTCCTCCACATATGCAGACTGTGGAGGCTGCTGTAGATACTGCCATAGCATCTGCAAATCCACTAACCGAGGTACACAATTTTTTAAATTTGTTAAATTTTGGAGGTTCATTATTTCTTATTAAACTTAAATCTACAATATCAAATTTTGTAGGTATATATATGTGTGAAATAATTAATTTGAAAATTAATTATTTGTATGTAGCTTACCCCTCGTGAGTCTATTGTTGTCCCTGCGACGCGTCAACAACAAATCGATAGGGATCATGACATTGTGGTAAGATTGCACATGCATTTTAACTAAATTGTACAAGTTTCTAAATTTTGAAGGTATTTTAAAATTTTGGGTGTTAAAAACTTGTTGTTTATGAATGTGCAGGTTAGGTTGCAGGCATGCTTGGAGACACCTAGGACCACACGGATGAAATCCGTAGCGGCATCTCCCTCCACTGCATCCCCAGGTCATGGACGTGCTACTTCTAGCAGGGCGAAGAGAGGGAAGATGTTTCATGAGTAGATTTATAGTCCACTTGGATGCCACATATATGTGGTCATGAGTACATCTATTCACAGTCCATTGTATATATGTCTAGCCTTTTGCGACCGCATGTGGTCCCATATGTACATTATGACACGTGCTTAGTTCGAGATGTATACATACATTATGAACTTATACATGTACATATATATTTTCAGAGACATGCACATCTGGAGCACATTTTATTTGATTCTTATATATATATATATATATATATATATATATATATATATATCTAGGTGTGTTGGTTAAATAAGGCTATAAATTTGGTTATTTTGGTATTATTGCTAACTCTGAGAAAGTGGGTTTTGATCTCTGTTCGGTGGATTTAGTGTATTACTTCTAGTTATATATTTTCTAGTATCTTTCTGATTATTATTTGTGGTATATTTCGTGCCATGGGAATTTTGAATTTTTATTTTTCAAACTAAAACAATATTGTTAGCTCTATATCAAGCCAACTTAAGTATTAGTAACTAGAGATGTGCTATGTATAACGTGCATTGATTTTTGAGGTACCAATTTACATGAAGAAAAAGTAATGAAATGGCGGACTTAGAATTTGGGAGTGAGAAAGATGCTTTAAGAATAGTCAATAAATGTGTAGTTTTACATGTTGGATATTTTTTAAATGTGAGAAATATTGCTTCTCTCCCTCTCTTCAATCATTTGTAGTTTTACATGTTGGATATTTTTTGTAGGTTGATTACTTTTTATTTTTCTCATTATTTTTCTCTAGTTTTTTATTTTGTTTACATGTCACTTCTAAAAATATGAATTATTATATTGATTCCATAACTTCCACACCTTATTTATAATATTGGATGCTCAATTCAAACCAATTATATTACTATGTTAACAAAAAAGTGGTGTTGATGTAAGGCTATAAATTTGATCTGATAAACAAATATGAGAGAAACAATTTACTTAGAATATAACACCATACCATGCCATATAGAACACCATGCTGGATATAATGTGTTTTTGTGTCAATTTTCAGGATATCTTTAATATATAAAATTCACTAAAATATTCTGATCAAAAGGGTTGTAATTTTAATTGGTGCACATGTTCAATAGTAAAAGTGTCATGTGGTGTTGAATTCATTAAGATATAAATGTTTAGTACCCAAAATTTGGTTTGGGAACTTGGAAATATAGAATTTTGTACTTATTTTGATATACACTTCATTTATGCATTATTTTAACAACCATAGGCGCCTTCTTGATCTATCTCGCACCGTATATCCACTAGATAAAAATAATCATACCTAATTTTTGTCATACTCTAGACACACATCTGAATACAACTAACCACATCCTAGATCACACTCCTTAGCCCTGGATGTATATCATCCTACCAAGGACACGATGACAACAATAGATAACATAACAACCAAGTCATTGTAATTTAATTTAATAAATAAGGAAACACTATATTTTGCAAACGGTGGGTCGTGGCACCGAACCGCCTAAGCTGGCATGTCCGGGTGGCCAGGTGAATGTCTAGAGGAGGCGGTGTTCGGTGCGCGAAAGGGTTGTTGCTTCCGGGCTATCTTCGTTCGGGCGTAGTCCCTTAAGAGCCCTGAGAACCAAAATATCGTTCAAATTCGATAGGTGACTACTCGGACTCCGTGGCACCTAGAGAGGCCTTGTCTGATCTGGAACCTCGGCATACGGACCCTCTACAATAGCCTCTCTCATTTTTTCTTTCTCATTTTGGTGCTCTCGCTGTCCTAATGTTTGCAAACCGCTGACACGTCTGGGTGGGTAGGTGAATGCTAGAGGAGGTGGTGTTTCGGTGCACGAAAGGGGTCGTTGCTTCCGGGCTACTTCGTTCGGGTTTAGTCCCTTAAGAGCCCTGAGACCAAAAATATCGTTCAAATTCGACGAGTGACTACTCAAACTCCATGGCACCTAGAGAGGCCTTGTCTGATCTGGAACCTCGGCATACGGACCCTCTACAATAGCCTCTCTCATTTTTTTCTTTCTCATTTTGGTGCTCTCGCTGTCCTAATGTTTGCAAACACGCAAAATAGTGCAGTTGGAGCCAGTGTAAGGTTGTCAAACACTGTATTTTACAAACGGTGGGCCATGGCACCGAACCACCTACGCTGACACGTCTGGGTGGGTAGGTGAATGCTAGAGGAGGTGGTGTTTCGGTGCACGAAAGGGTCGTTGCTTCCGGGCTACTTCGTTCGGGTTTAGTCCCTTAAGAGCCCTGAGACCAAAATATCGTTCAAATTCGACGAGTGACTACTCAAACTCCATGGCACCTAGAGAGGCCTCGTATGATCCAACACCTCGGCATACAGACCCTCTACAATAGCCTCTCTCATTTTTTTCCTTCTCATTTTGGTGCTCTCGCTGTCCTAATGTTTGCAAACGCGCGAAATAGTGTAGTTGGAGCCAGTGTAAGGTTGTCAAACGCTGTATTTTGCAAATGGTGGGCCGTGGCACCAAACCACCTGCGCCGACACATCTAGGTGGGAAGGTGAACGCTAGAGGAGGTGGTGTTTCGGTGCGCAAAAGGGTCGTTGCTTCCGGGCTACTTCGTTCGGGCTTAGTCCCTTAAGAGCCCTGAGACCAAAATATCGTTCAAATTCGACGGGTGACTACTCAGACTCCGTGGCACCTAGAGAGGCCTTGTCTGATCCAACACCTCAGTATACAGACCCTCTACAATAGCCTCTCTCATTTTTTTCCTTCTCATTTCGGTGCTCTCGCTGTCCTAATGTTTGCAAACGCGTGAAATAGTGCAGTTGGAGCCAGTGTAAGGTTGTCAAACGCTGTATTTTGCAAACAGTGGGCCGTGGCACCAAACGGCCTGCGTCGGCACGTCCGGGTGGGTAGGTGAATTCTAGAGGAGGTGGTGTTTTGGTGCGCGAAAGGTTCGTTGCTTTCGGGGTACTTCGTTCGGGCGTAGTCCCTTAAGAGCCCTGAGACCAAAATATTGTTCAAATTCGACGGGTGACTACTCAGACTCCGTGGCACCGAGAGAGGCCTCATCTGATCCAGAACCTCGGCATATGGACCCTCTACAATAGCCTCTCTCATTTTTTTCCTTCTCATTTTGGTGCTCTCGCTGTCCTAATGTTTGCAAACGCGTGAAATAGTGTAGTTGGAGCCAGTGTAAGGTTGTCAAACGCTGTATTTTGCAAACGGTGGGCTGTGGCACTGAACCACCTACACTGGCACGTCCAAGTGGGCAGGTAAATGCTAGAGGAGGTGGTGTTTCGGTGCGCGAAAGGGTCATTGCTTTCGGGCTACTTCGTTCGGGCTTAGTCCCTTAAGAGCCCTGAGACCAAAATATCGTTCAAATTCGACGGGTGACTACTCAAACTCCGTGGCACCTAGAGAGGCCTCGTCTGATCCAACACCTTGGCATACGGACCCTCTACAATAGTCTCTCTCATTTTTTTTCCTTCTCATTTCGGTGCTCTCGCTGTCCTAATGTTTACAAACGCGTGAAATAGTGTAGTTGGAGCCAGTATAAGGTTGTTAAACACTGTATTTTGCAAACGGTGGGCTGTGGCACCGAACCACCTACGCCGTCACATCCGATGGCCAGGTGAACTCTAGAGGAAGTGGTGTTTCGGTGCGCGAAAGGGTCATTGCTTCCGGGCTACTTCATTCGGGCTTAGTCCCTTAAGAGCCCTGAGACCAAAATATCATTCAAATTCGACGGGTGACTACTCAGACTCCGTGGCACCTAGAGAGGCCTCGTCTGATCCGACACCTTGGCATACGGACCCTCTACAATAGCCTCTCTTATTTTTTTCCTTCTCATTTCGGTGCTCTCGCTGTCCTAATGTTTGCAAATGCGGGAAATAGTGCAGTTGGAGCCAGTGTAAGGTTGTCAAACGCTGTATTTTACAAACGATGGGCCGTGGCACCGAACCACCTGCGCCGACACGTCCAGGTGGGCAGGTGAATGCTAGAGGAGGTGGTGTTTCGGTGCGTGAAAGGGTCGTTGCTTCCGGGCTACTTCGTCCGGGCTTAGTCCCTTAAGAGCCCTGAGACCAAAATATCGTTCAAATTCGACGAGTGACTACTCGGACTCCGTGGCGCCTAGAGAGGCCTCGTCTAATCTAAAACCTCGGCATATGGACCCTCTACAATAGCCTCTCTCATTTTTTTCCTTCTCATTTCGGTGCTCTCGCTGTCCTAATGTTTGCAAACGCGCGAAATAGTGCAGTTGGAGCCAGTGTAAGGTTGTCAAACATTGTATTTTGCAAACGCTGGGTCATGGCACCGAACCGCCTGTGCCGGCCCATCCGGGTGGCCAGGTGAACGCTAGAGGAGGCGGTGTTTCAGTGCGCTAAAGAGTCATTGCTTCCGGGCTACTTCGTTCGGGCTTAGTCCCTTAAGAGCCCTGAGACCAAAATATCGTTCAAATTCGACGAGTAACTACTCGGACTCCGTGGCACCTAGAGGAGTCGTTTTCAAAATTTACAACTTTTTTCAAAATTTACAACATTTTCAAAATTTACAATATTTTCAAAATTTACAAACTTGACTTTTCAAAATTTACAAATTTTTCAAACAATGTTCAAGCTTCTCTTAGCTTCAAGAATTTAAAATTCTCTACTAACGATACCAACCACGTGAAGGTGGAAGCTTTTCTGGCACCACTAACCTAAACATAAAATTGTTAGTCAAAGAAATTTAAGTTTCAAATCAAAACCATATACTAGATCTATATACATGACATACAAAATACACAAATTTAAAATAAAATATATTCAAACTTAAATCTAGATCTTTAAACTAAAAAAATTATATATATATATATATATATATACGCTATATAAATTGAAACTTGAAATTAAATATATACCAGACATGAGCATTGTAAATTCATCCCAATGAACCATCAGGATCGGATTTACTCTGCATAGCAGACAAGATTGCTTCATGATCTGACTCTCGAACCTTCCAAAGAATCTTGTTATTAGGTCTTCCTCGATATATATACAACTGAATATTTATCGCTAGAACTAGATGTGAATATAAGAGTATTTTCTTGTGTGTCTCAAAGTCTTCAAACACCCAAATAGAGGAGTTTTTTAATGGATACCGTCGAAGCCAAGTTCCAGTAACTACCACTGACCCTGTAGGATACTTAATCTCTTCGCCATCTATAATAGGAGAAGTCAACTTCTTTCTTTCCTCGATGCAACGACATAAGAAATAGTCTGTTCCTTCTTCATTGTCTTATGTCGCAATTACTGCAAACACATGTCCTACAAAAAAATAACCAAGGTTGAAAAACTCAAATTTAAATTACATTTTAAAATTTCAATGGACATAACTCAATACAAAAATTAAATAAATAACTGGATAAATACCTTGTCACACCAAAATCGAAATTTCATCAAAGTCCTTGGATGTTGTAACTTCATCTGCAGAAACAAGTTGTAATGCTTGTGGAGGTTGATAACTAGGAAGTGGAGTTAGAGGCCTACAAATCCATCCTTCCACCCATTCTTGTGAATCACACTCAGCAGTGACAAATTTGATACAAGATGCACAAAAACATGTCAACTTTCTTGTCCATACGGCCCACGAAGTAGCGTCTGAGCTACAAAATGAGTGCATATCACTGGACCCAGTGAGTGTCATACAATCCTCGTAGTTAGCAATATGTTTTTCCTCTATCAACCAAAAAAATCTACAAATTGTGGAATTTTCTTGAGAACCTCAGGCCATGTTGTTAGTACACCATTCCATTATGCTTTTTGCATCTTTTAATTTAGCACCATCTTTGTACTTCAACTCTTCTCTTGCAAGAGCTCTTTTCACACATGCCCCTACACCGTCATGCTCTCCTTTTCCATGTCCAGCCTCAGTGAAACTCCAAATATGTTGCACACCCATCTTGACATGCATTCTGCTCATCCAATAAAACATTCGTGCATTCTTAAACTGAGACGTGCAATTATCTGACCATATATAATGTTGTTTGAAGTGGATGTCCCTATCACACAAGTTTCCATAAAATAACTGGAAACACCCTTACACAAATTCAGTAGAATGAGTACGATCATCACTGATATAAAAGTGGTACTCTCTTAAAAATTTTCGATCATTCTTTGTACTGTCAGGAGAATGTAGAAATGCTATATGCACAAAAATGGCAACTTGTACTGAGTTGTAATATTGCGATTGAACCTCCATTTGTGGTTGCAATGTGTAATTCTCTGCAAAATCAACCACTGAAACAATAGTACCAATAGGAAATGTGTCTTTGCATAGCTTGAATTGTTCATCCAACCATCGAGTTCTATGTGTATGCCTCGCATACTCATAAACAATTTCATCCTTAAATTTTGTCATAAATTGAAAAATGGGCATTTGTTCTGTAACTAGCTCACACTGTTTCGACTCTTTTCCATCTTTCAAATGGTATGCAACTGATTTATATTTATCAAATTCAACTAAATTATGTCCTATTGTACCTTCAATTTGTTCATGGATGCAACTTTCCAATTTAGGTAATCCGCCGCATGTACTACAACTTCCATCTAAACAATCCTGACTATAAAAAAATTGTCCAACTTCTTTTTCACAAAATATAGTAGGAATGAAATCCCTAGAAGATATTGGTGGAACTTGAACACCACATTTAGATAACATAGTTTTAGAATGAAAAATAAAAACGAATACGTAAAAATTTAGCATAATGCATCGCAAATTCAACATGTTGCCTACAACAAAAAGTGGTGCGAGCATGATTGATTTTCACATAGAATGGTTTCAAAATTTCAAAAAAATGTTGACTAATTTTAATTTCCAGATTCTCTTGTTCAAACTTACGAAAAAATTGAGTATGAGTCATATCTAAGAAATGCTTTGGATGTGGTTCACGATTAGTAGAACCAACTCTCCGTTTTATAACATCTCTTGTATTAGGTGAAACTCTAGTGTTATCATGCCAAAATTTAATAACTTCTCTTATAGCATCAGAATTATTTTTGTCCTTACGCGGTGCTCTAGCAGAAATGCCCAAAAATCGACATTATTGAGTGATTGAAGGATATTACGTCTTTCAATTGCTTTCATTAGAGTTTTTCGATTAACTTGCAACATTCGACTTGTTTGCGTAAACAAACGTTGTTTTTTTATTGATTCACTTACAACACTAGTAGCAAGTACACGATGCACAATATTACTATCCCTAGTGCGTCTCTTGACACCAACAGTGTGATATGCATCATGAAGGTTTTCAACAATTGTAGAGGTTTGACCACGTATGTTAGATGTTGTCAATCCTAAGGTGTTTAATGTAGGTCTCATTTTAATCAATTTCATCAAACTAACCAACAACTGACATCTTTGGGAATCATTTAAAATTTTAAACTGATTATCCCAAATTTCAGTGGCTTTTCTTCTGATTTGTCGTTCAGAAATTTTGTCAGACATTGGTTTCAAAATGTTTTCATCAATTTCAATCAAAAAATTAGGTTTCTTATGTAAAATCCTAGGAGGTGTTTTTGTCAAATTTTGCTTGTCTATAGTTTTAACATGAATTTCCTTATTCACATTTTCATTGTCTCCTTCAATTTCAACATTTGCTACATCATGAGTATTTAATTCTTCTTCAACATTGACAGTAAAAACTTCTTCATCACGAGTATTTAATTCAACTTCAACATTGACAGTAGAAACATTACCTAGTTCTTCATTGCTTACAGTAGTTGGGATTGAAGATGAACCTCTTCTAGATTCACGAAGTTTCCGCATTCGCTCAGCATTTTCAATTTTGTTGGCCTCTAATTTGTCTGGTGTTTTTTACTTAATGACTTCCTTTTTTGACTTCGTTTTTTGTCTCCCATGATGTTTTTACTTTCGGTGATAAAAAAACGTGCCTGGAAAAAGACAGAATTTCGCAGTAATTCATACGGTAAGGTCAGAGAGTAAAAATCACATGGTAATTCAGACATTGGGATGTGTGTAAATATGATTTATAAAGCGCGAGCGCGCTTTATAAACCGAGAGCGCGCTTTATAAACCATGAGCGCGCTTTATAAATTACGTTCGCGGTATTTTTACAAAAAACCGCGATCACGGAACTATTTGCCGAACCTTAGCCTCGGAAAATCTTTGTTTTTCCCCAACCAAAGCTATGGAAGGTCATTATGAAGTGCAAAAGGTCAAAAAACCTCAAATCTGCTCTTCCAAAGACTTGAACCATGCTAAAAAATTGAAAACATTTCACAAAAATGGTGCCATCACGTAGGGTAGACTCTTAGCTTTGTAAAAATATTGTTTTTAAAGTGAATAGAATAAGATAAATATCATTTTATAATTTATTACTAACAGTAGGTCCTTAAGACATTTTTTCCCGTGAATGTTCATGTCTACGTTTAAGACTGTAACTTTTGTTTCGCTTATCAAAATATGATAAAAATTATACCATCCCAAGCGTGGACAAATTATATACACCTTAAAAAAAATAAAAATTGATTTCGATATTTTTTGATATAGTTATGGCGGGCAAACAGAAAGCGCTCCATTTTCTAAATATTTTCAGACCACTTTCACGGAAAAAATCATAAAAAAAAAATATTGCTAAAAAAAATACAAAATAAAATCCATCCCAAGATAGACAACTACATCTAACGTTTCACCAAAGGAAAAAAAAAAACAAGATTTGGTCATCCAAAATGCGGGCAAACGGACTACAATCTTATAATATTTTTCAAAAAAAAAAAACTAATTCATATAATTTTAAGTGTTTAATATAGCTAAACTTGTCCGTTTTTTAAAAAAATTAGTATTTTAGAAACTAGATTCCGAATGCTACGATTCATATTTATATAAATTTTTCTAATTTAGAGTGCATGTATAGCTAATAATCCCTACAAGTTGAGATTTTGTTATTTTTTGCAATATGACGTCAACGAATGACCCTATATTTGTCCATCAACTTCCTGCACTTACCCTGGGACCCAATGCCTATGAGATCGAGCTACCTGAAGAATTAGATATCTCGCAAATATTTAATATTGTTGATTTATATAATTTTTTGCAAAGGGGATAAGTTAATGCAGTTAGATGAAAGATTATCCCTTGCTAGATGGAGTCAAAGGACTGAGAAGGAATGATAGAATGCATGACATGATCATCACATTAAAGAACAAGGAATTTGAGGTTGGGCAGATGGTTTTACTTTATGATTCTAAATTTTTGTGCCATCCTGGGAAGCTCAAATTCCATTAGTTGGGGCTATATATTATATTCTTCATACTAGATTCAGGTGCATGCCAGTTACAAGTGAAGGATGGGACACATATGTCAAGTTATTCCAATGGGAGTAGGGTAAAGCCCTACTATAAATAACACTTCTTTGTGTTTTTAAATAAGGTAGTATTTCCAATTAGATTAGGTTTCCCTTAGTGTATTTCCCTTTTATGTGTTTCCTTTTGTCATTTTTTTGCTATGTTTTCTTTGTTCAGTGTTGTGTTGTGCTTTGGTGCACCAATAGCTAACAACATTATAAGTGATTCCATGCATAGAGGATAGTGTGTACATTTAGTGTGGGGTGGATGGATTGGCATATATGTTTGAATATGGTTGAAAAATTCTTTGAGAAGATGGATTGTTGGGAGACTCATTTTGAATGATTAGTGCAAAGGTAGAAAAATGAGTGGTATGGTGTATAAGGTGTTCAAATTCATATGGTTATAAATGTATGTTGAGAAAATCTTGAAGACCACATAGGGAAGAGAAACAATGATTGTGTAGTATAACAAGAGGAAAGAGACAACATGGGGAACTACTTGGTGAGCAACGTAGAGGTTATGTACTTTGACATAGTGATGCATGAAGGGGATTCATTAAATTTGATTTAAGGTAAATAAAGTGCTTTATTAAAAAGAGACGTTAAGACACGTTGTTGGAGGAACTTTAAGGTATTGAAAAATTATAAATAGAGGATAAAGGTAGTCATTTTGACTACTTTTCCTTGAAAAATTTTTGTGCTCCTGATTTGAAGTGTGACAAGGGTTTTGTGAAGAAGAGTGAGGTACATGTCATGAAACAGTAAAATTGTGTGAGATGTGGAATGATCTTGCAGTATAGAAATCAAAGAAGAATACAACATAGTAGGAGGGGGTTACATGAGAGAGAAGTGTAGAGGTCATCAAGTTAGGGTAGATAAAGGAAAATTTGGAAGCACCTAGGGCATGGAAGAATGATATAAAAATGAGATGACACCCAATAAATATTGTACAAATATACCACTAGTGGAAAAGGAAGAACCCACATAATTCTATTCAGAAATGCAGTATACCCCAAGGGTTATTAAGGTAGAGAAGTGGAGCTCGAAGTTGTACATATGTAAAATCAATGAATTAAACCATATAACCACTAACTATGAAGATTTAATACAGGTGGATATTTATAAGGATCTACCAAGGTTGGATGAATAAGGAAACCCTAGGGTAGATGATTCAGTGAAGAGGGAGTTGCAGAAAAATGGGGTTTTACAGCTTTGGGAGCTGTCATTTTTTTCTAAGCTAGAACCAATGTTCAGATGGTTGATGTCACAAGTGCATGAAGACTTTTTATACTTTGTAGGGAGAAGGATGGGACTCACATGTTATTTAATCCATAGGGTAACAGGCATACAAAACAAAGGTGAAGACATGACCCTTGATTTAAGTGCCACTACAAAGGTAGGAGAGCTAGCCAAGTAATTAAATTATGAGAAGGGGGGAAGGGCACAAGTTATTACAAATCTACCAAACCCCAACATTGAGAGTCTCTTCTTGAATCATTAGTTGTAAGTTGGATGCATCTGAGAGGTCGATGCACATAAAAAAGAGGTTCCTATACGTTGTATAAAGGGTGTCCAAGTGAGCACATTACAATTTTACGAAGTTTATCATGGATAGTATCATCGAGGAGACGTGAGTGCAAAATGACATAGGAGAAAAGATAACTTGGGGTTCCATTCTATTAATAATTATATTCTAGGAACTTGGTGTCCTAGATGGACCAGATGATAACATGTGGGTTTACCCACCAACACACCCATCTCCTATAGTACTATTCAAACAATTCATTTGTGACAGGAGTATATATAATGCGTATAATGTGTTGATGAAAAAATCATACGAGTGACTACACACATCTTTTGAAAATGAATTGCACATCCCGCATGAGATTCCAAAGATCATTGGGGAGCACGTTCAATTTTCATTCATGAACCATTTTAGTCTGACATGGTTTGGGATGGCCAAAGGAGAGAAAGGGTCATGGTATAAAATCCCATTTGCATTCACCGCTAATTACTTGAAGTGTGCCATAAACCGGTTGAAGGATGCACAACTATTGACCTTAGCTGCAAATAAGGTGGACGTAGATGTTCACAACCCGTGATCTACAGATACAAATCGAGACCAACATATGTGGAGATCTTGGAGCCTGAATTCTTATATTTGCACATGTAAATCAATTTTACTATCAAGGGATACATCCAAAGGGTGTTTTTGTAGCTATGCCCTAAGATGCAGGGATGAGTTGAGATGGATTTTAGAGACGCCCCATTCACCAAGCCACGAGAAGCATTTATCCCACCTATGAAAGTGGTTCAGGAAGACAAGGAAGTAGTAGTGGAAGAAGAAGAGAGTGAGGAGAAGTTAGAAACCTCTCGGAAGTGGAAATACTATATGTGTTGAGGTAGTAGTGGGGGTGTAAGTTATTCACATCTGGGAAGCACTGAGGACACTAAAGTTGAGCACGAAGGAGGAGACTTACCTATAGGAGTAGAGCAAGAAAAGAAGAAACAAAAGGTGCATGAGGTTTTTAGTTTGGAAACAAAAACAGACTCGGAGGGAAATAATGCAACCTTCAAGGAAGAACTCAAGGATGAGATCAAAGAAAAAGAGAAGAGAAGAGCTAAGGAAGACACCAAGGTGAATGTTGTGGTGCTCGCCAAGGAGAAGGCACATTCTATGGAAGAAACTGTTAACTTTTAAATCTTATCTTGAAAATAAGATGTTAAAATTTGATTCAAAATTTCTTCTAGATATTTTGCACTAAAGTATTTTAAAAAGGAATTAAAGTTCTCTGGAATTCCAAAGCCTGAAATTTAAGATTTACGATTTTAGAGGTTTTCTATTTTGGGGAGGAGACTGCCAAAACATAATTTTTTATTCTGAAGTTTTGAACTCTGAAATCCCGAAAGTCTAAAAATATGGAGTTTCAAACTTTCGGGATTCAGAAGTATCCTTTGGCAGTTTTTAGATTTTTTCACTTCAAAGTTCCAAACTCTGAAACTCTGAAGTTTAGAAATTTTAGAGATTTGGAATTTCTTGTTTTAGAAGTATACATTGCTCCTTTTGAAAAATATCTTACCAGAGTTTCTAAGTCCGAAACTCTAAAGTTTCAAAATTTCAGAACTTAAGACTTTTAGGTTTTAGAGTCTTCCATATTCATTTTGATAATTTCACTTCCGAACTCTGAAACTCAAAAGTTCTAAAATTTCAAAACTTAAAGACTTTCAGGTTTCGATGTCCTCCATCATATTTTTCATAACTTTGACTCACGAGTTCTGAAGTCTGAAACTCTGAAGTTTTGAAATTTTGAAACTTTAGATTTTCAAGATTTTAGACTTGGGGGTTCTATGGGAATTTAATTCTCACCAACCCTCCCACATGTCGGCTTCTAGGCATTAATTTCGGGTTTCTTTATATAGAATTCAAGTTTTATCTTTCATTTTCACTTGAACATTTTTCTTTGAACACTTTGATTTTTTACCAAAAATTTTGTACTTTTCAAGGCGTCATTTTCAAGGAAATTTTGTTTGGTTTATTTCTTCTTGGTTTATAATCATTTTTGGTCTTATTCCTTGTTTATTTTATTTTTTTATTTCTTTTTCTTATTTTGGAAATGGAACCCTCATCATCCGCCATGTTTTCCTTAAGAATGTTTCCTGATTTCCACAGCTAAAAAATCCAACATGTGTAGGCATCCAATCCATATTACATGATAATTTCTTTCGGATATTTGCAAGTATTTGATTCTCATTCCTTACTCATCAGTGAGTTCATAGTTCACATATTGTTCTTTTGGTACTTTCACTTTTGGAGTTTTGTAGATTCCCTTTTTTGACTTTCTAGGATTTCCTTTTTGGAGTTTCGAAGGAAAAACAACCAACCTAAGAGGGCTCCTTTTTCAGACTTTCAGAGGTTCCTATTTAAGAGTTTAAATATTTTTGGAGGTTTGGGTTTTGATTTTCAAAGTTTTTTAGGTCTGCTAGTTTTGGGTTTTTGAAGGGTTTGCATTTTGGAGCTAGAATCTTTTCAGAATTTCAAACTTCAGCATTTAGGAGTTTTTGCAACATTTTTTACAAAATTTCTAAAGACCCTTTCGGATTCCAAAATCTAAATTTAATGTCAACTTCCTCGTCAAAAAGTAAAGAAAATATGAAATATACATTTTTAGGATATGCTCCTAACTCATGGCTTTCCTCAGACTTGGGAAATATTTGAGATACCGATCTTGGGTAGGTAGATTTTTGAGAATTTTGGGAAAGGTTGAGAGATTCTAATAAGAAATATTAGATGTAGGCTATATATGATATTGGGATTTCTCTCACGTCTGGTTTTCCTACATCCATGCATTGTCCCAAATTCATCTTGTCTATAGTAGCCCATTTTGATGAATATTACAGGATGGTGAGGAATGGTGATGACAAGGTCATAATTCGATTGGACTCTTATTTCTTTGAAGATTTTTTTAAACTCCCCGATGTTTAGGACTATGTCACAATCACACCCGAAGTTGCATTTGAACATTGGGACAAGGAAATTGAATTGTGTGCAAGGGTCATGATGAAGAGCCACTTGGCCAAGAGTGTCACCAAGTTGCCTAAGACTATATGTTTGATCAGATTTCATCCAAGAAGTAAATGATATCATTTTGATATTGAGTAGATTTTCGAGTCTTGCTTCTATAAAAGAGTTTCAGGAATGGATGTTACTGTACATTTCCATTATCAAGAAAAACAAAGAATTCATACGATGGGGAGAGCATATCAGTAGCTCTATTGTTTTCTATTGAATCAAGTATTGTCTTCTAATTTTTTTTACATAACTTCCTTCTTGGTCTATGTTGCAGCTATCATGGGGGAATTCAATGGGTTAAATACCAAAGGTGATAGGAGTGCATTACAATTTTTCAATTTTTATCCTCAAATCATGATAGATGAGGGAATCAGACATTTTCAAAGACTCAATGATGCCTTCTTCACTATTCTTCTTTATCATTTTGACAAGGATTTAAATAATCGAAGGAATTTTGATGAGGCTTTTAAATAAGTATGAGAGTGGGGAGCCATTTATCTTAAGTTTCCAACATTTACATATATCAAGATTCTGGGTTTCATGGGTGCCCCGAGAAAGATACCCAATTTCCCTACTAACAAATGGGTTTAGCTAGAGTAGGTTGGGCAATTGTTCGATTATCACAAGATCCAAAACAAACAACATAAGGTAGGAGTCCATTTTCCCATTTCAATCAGTAGATATACTTGTTCCAGTATTTATAAAGCAAATAATGTGGATGTGGAAATGTCTGAAGTGACTTTGTGAACTTTTCATCCAAGAACCAATTTTGAATACTAGGGAAAGTTTAGTGAAACAGGTTTATCCAGTTCTCACATGCCTCATCTAGATAATATTTGGATTCACTATCGAGATGAGTTCATTATCTAGAAATGAGAATATGAAATGCTAACTTTGGATGAGGTTAGACAGTTTGGCATCTCATAGGTTCCAAAGGAGATGGAGGATGAAGAAGAAGTATTGGATGCAGTATACAAGGATTAAAATATTTCCAATCAACCATTAATATGGATCAATTGGTATAGAGAGGAAATTTTTGATACTAAGGAAAGGGTGGGACCCATTTTACAAAGAACATATGATTGGCTGGCTAGCTTGGCAATTTCACCCAAAGGGTTAGATCAATATATAATAATAGAATCCCAACCCATAATTAATCTTCCTACACCCACAAAAGGGAAAAGGGTCTACCTAAATGGCCAATATAATTCCTAAGAATATTTCATTAGTTGTTGGAAGTTCCTCTCTTTCTAAGGCCCCTGCTTCCAAGGTTATGTCCCTTACAATACCAATATCAAAATTTGTCGAGGTTATTGATTCTCCAGTTGTATCAAAAAATATTCCACCCCATCATTACTTTCCATTATCAATTCCTCTATCATTAACTTCCACTCCTATACTCATTTCTTATTTTCCATCCCCATCCCTGGCCCAACTATTTTCATCCCTTCTTGTCCTCTCAATGGGAGAAATGATTGGGTCTTCATTTTCCACTTCACTCCCTCTGTAGCTTTCATTTCCCTCCATTTCAACTTCTAGCCTCATTCTATCCACTCCTGGGGCTATTCTCACATCTTCCCCATCCATCATTACCACCTCCACTTCGTTTCCAACTAATGTTACTAGTGCTATTGTGTTATCTAGTGCTCCAGGTACTGAATCATTTGTGCCACTTCCATATGCATTTGCTATAACAGAATGGTTGTATCACCAAACTCAAAAACAGAAGAAGGTGCCTCTGGTATATGTAATAGATTTGAGTGTATTAGAACCTACTTTGAGGAGACATTCCAAAAAACAAATATCATCTCCATTTTATCTATCATGGAAATTGCTACTCCCGTTGAAGGAAACACTAAAGAAATTATCACAACAACAAATTATCAAATTTCCATATTTTCACTAGGTAAGGCAACGAACGAAGGTGTCAAACATAATGTAAAAATGGATCTCAGGAATTTGTTAGAGAAGTATGATAAGGATTAAGATTCTAATGATGAACTGAAAGTGAAGGTTGAACAACTCACTGTTTTGCTGAGAAAAGAAACACAACCCACTCCAACCACTAATCCTTCAACTATAACTTCTCTGACAATTTCTTCCACTCTGGGTGATATCTCATATCATGAGATTGAGAAGATAGGTCATAAGGGAAGATCAATGAATGGATGGATGGAACACATTCTTCAAGAAGTGAATCCTTTCATCAAATAAGCTGTTGAATTATACAATGATTTGCAAAATGAAAGATCCTCCATTTGTAGGATGGATGAAGTCTTTTCTGAAGATAACAATAATTTGAATATAAATTTGACCACATGGGGTGAGATTAAAGAGGAGGATCCAGATCTACTTCTTCAAGAATACGTAATTGATGATATTTCAAATTTGTTTGAGTTTCAATAGGCCATGAAATTTATATCCCAGGTGTTACAAGATTTGATCAAGAAATTTGAAAACAAACACGTAGAAATAATGGATACTCTAAATGATATCTTAGAAGAATTTGATTATATCAACTGTAATTTTTTCAATGAGAATATTGATTTCCTTCCAGTAGATCAAATTAAGTCAAATTTCAAAGTTTTGATAAAGGAAGATGATGAGGTAACTTGGACTTTCAATAGTGCTTTAATTGATGTTGGTGTAGGTTACTATTTATCCTTTTATTTATTTATTAGGATAACTCTTAGACTTGTGTTATCCCTACACTTGTTGGGTTAGCTTGCTTAGGTGTAATAGCTGTGTGGAGTTAGCTTACTAGTTATGTTGAGTTAGCTTCTCAGTTATGTGGAGTTAGCTTACTAGTCTTATGGAGTTAACTTAACTACAGTATTAGTTAGTGAGAGTTCTTCACAACTGATTTAGGTAGTAGTTACAATTACCTCCTCACATATATACATTTTTATTATTGAATAATTCAAGTCATTGTATTGTAATGTATTGAGCATTATGGATTATGATGGATTTCCATATATGGAATTTGAGATCTTTTGTTTCACAAATCTAATGTGGTGTGCTATTATCATTTGAGATCATGGCTTGGAAAAATCTTCTTATCGTTCCTTTCATGGTATCAAATAAATAACTGATGTAGCCATCCATCTGTAAGTTTTTCTTTGTAAGAAATATTTTATTATTTTCATGTATTTGGAATGTGATATCAATTTTATGTAGCATGCATTTTTATACAAAACAAAGTGTAGCATTAGATTTGGAAGGTGCCAAAACCCTAGAATTTCCTGTAAACTTGACCATGTTTTGAGATAGTCAAATATGGATGTAGATATGTACCCTCTGGGTGCATTCTTTTATCCATTGGATATAAGTTTGTAATTTACCCTCTGGATATTTCAGTTTTGGATGCAGTCTTTTATCTACTGGATGCATATTTGTACCCTTTGGGTGCATTCTTTTATCCATTGGATATAAGTGTTTACCTTCCAGATGCATTCTTTTATCCTCTAGATATTTCTATTTTGGATGCAGTATTTTATCTACTAGACACAGATCTATATCCTCTGGGTGCATTCTTTTATCCATTGGATATTGACGTGTACCCTCTGGATGCAATGATTTACCCTCTAGAAATTTTAGGTTTTGGGTGTAGTCTTTTATTCTTTGATCACAAATCCTATATCGTGTGGATGCACTCTTTTATCCTTTGGACATTTTGGTGTCACATGTACCTTTTAAAAAAAAGACCACCATTAAAATACTATTTTAATAGCAAAACCTTCTAGAGCTCATAACGTTTGATCTGTAGCTCAGATTAAGGTGATCTTTTTTTTGAAATTGTGTATTTTTTTGAGATCTACGCATTGGTGAAATTTTAAACAAATATTTCAAATTTAAAAGGTAATTTTTCTCATTGTAATATTTATATGCACTCAATTATAAGTAATTTTTACATGCACTCAATTATAAAGTGTCAAATTTTGGAGGGTGTTGTAATCACTTGTGGACGTAATTTTGGTTGATCCCGACATCCTCAAATTTTGGGTGTTGCATTCTTGTATCTATGGGTGTATGCATTTATATCTCTTTTTTTTGTTGAGATATTCTGGATATGTATTTTTGATACTTTATTTTTTGGCATGTTGACAGTCTCTCTTGTGGGGGAGCTATTCTAGTGAAGCCCAGTGTTAGTTTGTTAGTGTTCGAGTAGTTTATTTTTACAACTCATACAGATCTATGGTGTCACTCTACCCATTCAACATTATGTGATGGTATGGTGTTGATACCGATTCTTTGGGTTTTATGTCCTTGCCTTGTTACGTGTTGATACTACTTCTTCGGGTTTCATGTCCTTCCCTTGTTACCTTGGTTTTTCTTGGATCGTGGCACTCCTATTTATTTTGATTTCATGTCCTCGCCTTGTTACCTTAGTTGTTCTTAGATTGTGGCACACCTATTTTTTAGCATTTGATCAAATTATGTTTGGTGTTTTTTTACACTTTCAATGTTACTCCATTGATAATTTCCTTGCATGGAGCTATTCTGGTGAAGCCAAGTGTTGTTTATTTTTAAGTTCTATGATCAAGCAGTGGATTCAGACCATAGTGCACACCAAACTTCTTCAACATTGTACAAGTTTTTGGAGCCAAAATTCTTAGGATATCTTGCAGTGAGATTTTTCTCTCTACTTTGTTATTACTGGTTTTGGGTACCTTGCAGTGTCTAATTTTCCTAGTTGTTATATGTGGGTGCCTCATCAAGCCTTGTTGTTGGGACCCACCTTCTTTTCCACCCACCTAAGCTATGCTTATGGGAGGGTGTTAGTGTAGGTTTTTATTTATCATTTTATTTATTTATTATGATAATTCTTACACTTTTGTTAGCCCTACACTTGTTGGGTTAGCTTGCTTAGGTGTACTAGTTGTGTGGAGTTAGCTTACTAGTCTTTTAGAGTTAACTTAACCACTAGTATTAGTTAGTGGGAATTATTCACCACTGATTTAGGTAGTAGTTGCACTTCCCTCCTCCTATATGTACATCTTTCTTATTGAATAATTCAATTCATTGTATTGTAATGTATTGAGAATTATGGATTATGATGGATTTCATTATATGGTATTTTAGCTCTTCTATTTTACAAATATAATGTGGTGTGTTATTATCATATGAGATTGCTGCTTGGAAAAATCTTCTTGTCATTCCTTTCAATTGATAGGTTGGTTTCAAGCCAAAATTTTACAAGTAGACTGAAGAAAATGGTGAATAAACTCAAAAGGATTCCAGCTAAAGTGGCAAGAGAAATTGAAACAACATATGTGGTGAATTATTATGCATGTAGACATGAAGAAGAGGAAGTACAAGGAATTATCAAGTGTTTCATTAATTACAAGCATCATATGCCTATGTGGGAGAAAGAGCAAGAGAAAATCGAAGAAGGAAAAGGTGTTGCAGGGCCCATCTAAGCTAGGCGGCCATGAAAGGATAATTCCAAGCTCTGGACCAGTCCAAGTTATAGGGTTGAATTAGTCAAACCTTTGTAACTAATTTTCTATTTTTATGGGATCATGTTCTCTAGAACTTAATCACATTCTATTTTTAGTAACTTTTTAGTTAAGTTCTAGCTGTAATGGCTCAAAATACAAAACTTATAAATAGTTAAGTGCATAAGGTTTAGAGAGAGATCATTGGAATGTTACTCTTCAATCTTGGAAGAGTTCTTTGAAAATACTTTGAAGCCTTTCAATTATATTCAGAACAACATTTTTTCATGAAATATCTGATTTATTGTGTTAATAATTGATCAATGTATGATTTGTGGATTTGAAATTCCTTGGTGTAAGTGATTAGCTCACCTTTATTTCAATATGTGGGAGAATGGTGTAATTATCTTGAAGATCAGTTGTGAAATGTTATATTCCTTCTATTATAAAGTTACATTATCATTAAATTTCATTGAGAGAAAGGGATGTATGACATGTGCATATCACATATTGTCCTGAATTTTGTTGATTGTGTATTTGAGCATATTTGATCTATATGTTAGGTATGCTTGGGGTCTTACAAGGGAATGCATTTTATTTTGTTTGTCGTTTATTATTTTCCCTATCCAAATAGTATAGGGTGAGTTAGATTGTGATGGTTACTTTATCCTTTCTAAGTTAACCCTTTCTGATGTCAAGATCAGTAAAATTATCTAGTTATACTCTCTTGGTGTATCACCGTATTTTCCTTATTTTGTTGTTTTTAACCTTGAACCCTATGAATCGAGTAGATTTGAGTCATTTTAAAGTGTTCTTAGCCTTGCAATTTGATTTTAAATCAGGTACCCCAAGTTCCAAATTAATTCGGCCTTCTCTGGAGATTCATCCCAAAGCAACAAGGTCCCACACCTTGGGTATGTTTTAACATTGCATGAGATCTTTCAGCAATTTAATGGGTGCATGATTCACATGAAAACAATTTTTGGCATGCCTCGTGGGACAAAAAGAGAGTAGGTACTTCTCTTCATATTTTCACAACTTAAAGTACACGATGACTCCATATCTCTAGATTTTGTATCTCAGTGTGTTAATATATGAGAAGAATTCAAACAAGAGCTTCAGTGAGATGACAGGGGAATTATTAGCATATTGAATTATCTATCTCCTCCAAGAAGATTAAGAAGCATTTCAAGCTCACCAATCATAGCGTCTCCCCACATGGGCCATTCTACTCCCCCTAACGGAATATTCCCTCCACTTAGGAATAATCATCCTATCAGAAGAATGGAAAGGAACCAAGTTTTCCCCTCTTTCAATCAAAGCATTCCTCTTTTGTTAGCTCAATGTGATCCTATACCTATTGTAGCACTCAAAATTTTACCCTTATATATAGGGGAAACTCACATTAATCCAATGGAACATATCCTCAATGTAGCCAACATTTATGTAGCACATAATATCATTGAGGACAATGCTACAGTTAGACTTCTTGCTACTTCTTTAAAGTGGAAAGCACTTCAGTGGTTTTGAGGTTTGAGGGTTGGAATTATTACTATTTAGGATGAGTTAGGGGAAAATCTTTACAAGTAGTTCAAAGACAAGAGTGATCACTTGTCACTCTTGGAACAAATAACTAATATAAAGTGAGATCCCAAATAATACATGCTCGATTTCAATTTTTGGTTCTAAAAGACTTGGAATACGATTCTAGCACTCATAAAACCTTCTCCAAACAATGCATTCTTGTGCTATTTGTGGGATTTAAACAACGATATATTTGTAATGATCTAGGCTAGGAAGATAGCTCCATAACCACTAATGTTATTATCTCCTGATCTTACAAATACTCAACCCACCATGTTTTCCATTCCAATAGCTTCCAAGAATCCAGCTCAGTTAACCCCTTCCTCTTCAAATGACCTATTTGAAGTCAAGTCAATACTGAAAACTTTTGGGAATGAGCTCATTACACTTCAAAGAAAAAAAAGTCAATACAATCACTTATATCAGCCGCAAAATCATCAATACCAAGCTAACCATCATCCCTTTCAAGGAAATAACCAACCTCAAAACCAAGTTGTAGGTCAAGCTATGAATGTTAGGCCATTAAATTTCAAGAATCCCCTCACTGCTAGTTCTTCTAAAGCTATGGTACCTGTCTAAAATAATATAGTTCAAGATTATGAATGGTGTTATCCTTGTTCTCATCCTCACAATCAAAACCTTTTCCCTAATGGACTTATTATCCAAGCCCTTATGGTTCAAAGCATATCTGCCCCTTCGGAGGTGCCCAAAGAAACCACTTTGCTAAATTGACAAGCAGAATATTTTTGTGGGGTGAATACAGATGCTTCATCTATACTAGTGAATAATTTTTCTAAGAAGAGGGTGATGGAAATCCAATCTCCCAAAGCTGACCAGAATTCTACTTCACAACCTCGATCACAAGTAGTGGTTGATAAGGATGCGGGAAAGAAACAAATAGAAATACCTCCTAGTGAAGTCACAAGGAAATAAGGTTCTTCAGGTGTTACGATACCCAATAAGAATTTTCCAAAAGAGGACTAATTCCCAAAGATGTGTTAGAAAACTAGGAGAAATTCAATTAAATATTGTAGAACAAATGAAGAAGATCAATCTGAGCATTACTGTGTGGGACATACTCTCAATTCCTTCTCAAAGAAACTTGTTGTGAGAGGATTTGAACAATTTTGGTATAACTGACAGATCATCAGGTCGTGGAGAAAAAATTTCAAAATTTTTGTACCAACCAGAAGGGAAAATTATTCCTAAGGCCAAAAAACCACTGCCATTATATATCTCCCTGATCATTGGCGATCATTTGGTGCATAATTAAATGACTGATTATGGTGCCAGTAGTTCTATTATTCCCAAGCAGATTGCAAACGTGTTGTGAATATAGTATACTCCAATCTCTAGGGAAGTTGTTTAGTTAGATGGTACAACATTTTAGACTGTCAGAGTCATCAAAGCAATTCAGCTTACCATCCACGTGTGCCCCATTTTTTCATTCACATAAGACATATTAGTTAGTGATATTCCTCCTCTATTCGCCATCTTCTTATCACAAGATTTCACTTCCAAGATTGGTGGTTACCTATCATTAGATTTGTCACATATTATCCTCATAACTCAGAATGGGACAAAGGTGACTATAAGGACAAAACCAATTTTCCATAATCATGTAGAGCCCTACATTGCCAGTCCCATAAATGTGAATTATGCCATTGATAATCCTAAAGAAGAAGATGTCGATCATGAACCAACTAATATTGTAGAGGAAGTTCCTTATACGGTGCTAGATGAGGTAATTTTAGATCATCAATATGATCCCTACATTGATTTATTGGTAGAAGAAGAAGCTAGTTTGTTGTTTTTGGAAGAAACAATATTGGGCACATATTACATTCATGAAGAAGGAACAACCATACCACAACTTGTTAAAACACAAAGCAATCTTGAAGGATTGTGGAAATTGTTCTTCGATGGATCAAGGAGTAAGAATTCATCTAGTGTTGGTGTTATGCTAATTTCTCTAGAAGTAAATAAATACTTCTCATCTTTCTAATCGCAATTTAGTTGCACTAAAAATGTTACAAAATACAAGGCCCTAGTGCAGGGAATTCAACTTGCTCAAAAGAAGGGTATTAAAGCTATGGCTATTTTTGGAGACAGTGAGTTAGAAGTTCATCAAGTGATGGCATGTAGTGTTTCCAAAAATGATCTTTTAAGATCATACCAAAATTGAGTCTGGGATTTAATCAAATATTTCAAAGCTTTTAGGATCCATGTTGTTCCTAGAAAACAAAACCAAGACGCTGATAAGCTTCTTATAATTGATTTGAAAAATGACATATCAATTGATATCAAAAAAGAAGGAATTTTTTTTGCAAAATAGTGGTTCAAACCACAGTCCCTGATAATGTAAATAGCTGGCAAGTGTTTGATAGTGACCAACAAATTGTCCTATTTCTACAAGAAGAGGCTGGGTTTTCTGTGAAAGGTCAAGCTAAGTTACAGGAAGCATACATCAATCAAACCATTCAATTGAAAATAAAAAATCTACCAAAAGGCTTAGTTACTTTGGAATCCATCTTCAATTCAGATGATCAAGCCAGAAAATAGAACTTGAACATGGTGGTCAAAGAAGACGATGTGAAGGAGGTTAAAGTGGCCAGTGAGAAATTTCTGAAGATTGGTAAAGTATGTACTTCTGAAGAAAAGGAATCTTTCATCAAACTGTGTCAAGAGTATCATGACATTTTTTTCAAATGGAGCTATAAGGACTTGTGTGGTTTTGAACTAGGGCTAGCACAACATACTATTGAACTGGACCCTCATGCCAAGCTAGTTTATCAGAAATAGAGGTTGATTAATCCCAAAATCAATCCACTAATGAGAAAGGAGCTAACCAAACTCATAGAGGTGTGTATAATTTTTCATATTAATCATTCATCTTGGGTGGCCAACCTAGTTCCTGTAGAGAAGAAAAATGAAGAAATTCAGCTATGCTTGGATTTCAAATATCTGAACCATGCCTCATTGAAAGATCATTATCCTCTTCCATCAATGGAGAAAATTCTTCAAACAGTGGTAGTATCTACCAAATTTTACTTACTCGATGGGTATTTAGGTTATAATCAGATTCTTGTTTAGGAATCCGATCAATTTAAAATGTCCTTCACCACCAAGTGGGGCACATATGCTTACAACAAAATGCCATTCAAATTGTCTAATGCTGGGGCTACTTTCCAAAGAGCCATAGACATGGAATTTAAAGGAATAATAAATTATATCATTTTGGTTTACCTAGATGATATAACTATGTACTCTAAGCATGCAAGTGACCACATCACACATCTGAGAAAATTTTTCTGGAGGTGCAAGGAATTTGGGGTTTCACTCAATCCTAAGAAGTGTATTTTCACAGTGCAGGAGGAAAGTTTTTGGGGCATGTTGTTTCAGTGGAAGGAATATCAATCGACCCAACTAGAATTCTCTCAAATTTTTCCCTCTCCCTTCTCAGTAACAAAAAAGGACTCCAAAGTTTTCTAAGCAATATAAATTTTGTTCGGAGATTCATTCCTCAATTCACAAAATTAGCTAAACAACTAAAAAAAATGTTGAAGAATAATATTCCTTTCTCATGGACAAAATAAGGGAAGGAGAGTTTTGAATCCATCAAAACAACCATTTCTCAGGCTCCAACATTGGTGAAACCCACGTTTGATAAATATTTTATCCTCTATAATTTTATAGGTCAAGAGAGCATTTCAGGTATCCTTACTCAGCAAATTAATGACTTGATGGAGCAACCAATTTCTTTTTTTAGTCAATCCCTCAAGGACTATGAGCTCAAATATTCATTCGTTGAAAAAAATTCTTTGCAATTATTCGATCTCTGAATAAATTCAAGCACATGTTGTCCAACAACAAAATTCAACTGATGGTGTCTCATCCTGGTGTCAAGGACTTTTTGTTGAACAAAGAGATGAATGAGAAGAATACTAGATGGATTGTGAAAGTTATTGAGTATGAAATACATATCAAAGTTACCAAACTTTCCAGAGGTAAAGGTTTGTGTCAGTAGCTTGCTGCAGATAAGGAAATAAAAGGTGATGAAGATTTTACATTCTTAAACACTGATGAAAATGATGATCAAGTTGACTAGTTATCCAAAATGAATAATTTCCTTTTCTCAAGAGTATATCCTGTGAACATGGATAAAAATCAAAGACAAACCTTTCGTATTCAGTTTATTACATATGTTCTGGTAGATAATGTTCTCTTTCGAAAGGATTTGAACAGTGTTTTCCTTCACTATGTGGGACCAAAACAGGTAAGTAAGATACTAGAAGAGTTTCACAATGGTCTATTTGGAGGAAATTATTGTGTGTAAACAAATACTACCAAGATCATGTGAGATGGTTACTATTAGATGGATTTGTTCAAAGATGCCCATCTCTGGGTAAGGAAATGTAAGGAATGTACCCTTTTCACTAGCAAGTAGAAGTTGACAGCCCTTCCACTACATCTAATTCAAGTAGATAAACCTTTCGTTCAATGGGGGTTGGATTTCATCGGGATGATTAATCCTCCATCCATTGATAGAAATATATGGGTTCTTACTACAACGGACTACTTTACTCAATGGACATAGGCAGTAGTATTGAAAGAAAACAATGCAAAGGAAGTTCTTGATTTCCTAGAAGGTATAATGACAAGGTTTGGTGTTCCATTTACAGTTATTTCAGACAATGCAATGGATTTTCTTGGTCTGAAGGTGAGTGAACGGGTTGTTAAGAATGGGGTCTACCTCAAGGCTTCGTCCAATTACTATCCACAAGGAAATAGATTGGCCGATTCTAGTAACAAGAACCTCATAAGGATTATCAAATGCACAATGGAGACTAACAGGAGGACTTGGCATACACATCTTAAAACTACCTTATGGGAAGATCAAATCACACCTAAAATGGCCATCGAGAATTATCCTTTTCTACTTGTTTATGTTAGTGAAGAAAAACTTCCACTCTCCTTGGAGTTACCTTCTTTGGAGTTAGCTCATTAGCTTGAGGTTATGGAAAATGTTTATTTGACAGTAAGGTTTGCTGAACTCATGGAATTGGAAGAAGTATAAAAAAAGTCTATGAAGAGTTTGGAGCAACATCAGGCTCAGGTTAAGAAATATTTTGACAAGAAAGCGTCTAACAAGCATTTTCAAGAAGGATATTTAGTTCTCAAATGAGATGAAGATAGAGAAAAACTAGGAAAACACGCTAAGTTTGATGCTCTTTTGAGTGGGTCACACATCATCAAGAGTTGCAAAGAGGAGAATTTGTTTCATCTATCCAGGCTCAATGGAGAAGAACTTCCCATTCATATGAATGGGATACATATCAAAGCTTGCTTTTGAGATTATTTTCCCCTTGTATAGTGTTCATTTTGACTTTTCCTCCAAGTTATTTACATATCTTGTGTTAGTTTTTGTAGTCAATTTTTATACCGCTTAGTAAATAAGGACAATCCCATGCACGCTGACCTATCACCTAGTGGCATTGGGAACTCACCTGAGGCATACACAGGTGTCGAGCCACTCTTTTATGTGAATTGTGTAAGAATGTAGCATAGATGTGTAATAGAAAGACAAAAGAAACTCCTTATTCAACTGAGAGCTTCATGTAGATGTTACACTAATGTATTAATTCAGACAAGAAACACATTGATAAAATATAGATATGAACTATGAGGGAAAGAGGATGCATAATGATTATACTCATTCATATGAAACATGCTAAACATAACAAAAAGAGATAAGTATGAGCTATGGATCACATCTATTTATATTTGAACATGTCTAGTAATCATATTATATCTATCAGGGTCATTACAAACCCAAATTATAGTGCAGATTAGAACCATGTAGCAAGAATGGACTTACGTCCCTTACAAAGTAATAAAAACACATGTACCCATCCCTTGATACATCATTATTCCTACAGTTCTCCTAGCCTAACCCATAAATCTCTTCATGTAGTTCTACAGAGATTCACCTCTCATCTACTCTCTCTAATCCCCTCTATGTGTATCTCTATGTCTCTCCTCTCCCCTTTCTTCTAACAGGCACTTGTATTTATAGCATTTCTCAACACCTTCAAGCTTGCACATAAGTTGCAGATCTATTGCCAAGTGTCCAAGGTGGTCCTCCATGGGAGCATGCTTCTTCAGGATTGAGCTATCCACTCTTTGCAATGATGGTATTCTAGAATCTTCTATCACAAGGTATATTCCTTCCTAGGCCACCTTGTTGCTAGGCTAGCACCTTATCCACTCCGCATGCGCAGTCGGGTCACACTTTTCTCATGTTCTGTCTGATACACCAAATATGGTTAAGTCCCAAAACATTTTCTCTGCCTTGCACGTGCTCCAATTGTTCTGAAAAAACCCTCCTAGAATCATGTCCTATGCATTTCCCCCTTGCACGACCTTTTGTAAGTGGGTCCTGCGCACCCACATGGTTCTCTATACTTAGCCAATAAATTATGGGCCCAAAATCACCCCACACTATGTCTGTTCTCCACCCTCGAGAACACCTTCTCAAAGAATAAAGAATGAATGTCCTTGAATATTTTGGAGAAATAATAAAGGAATAAAGAATTTTGGGGGGGAATGAAAGAATGGGGAAACTATGATTATTTTTACAAGAGGAGAGGGAATTATTTTGTCAATTATGCTTCCAACTTATTCCAGGTATTGACCTCACTTTGTGCCTATTGACAGAGGTCACCGACTAAGCTGCTCACCTCTTTAAAGATTATCCCTTCTCCTTGGGTATCCATGATTTCCATAATCCCTTCTAACTATTTGCCCAAATCCTTGAGCGCGTCCATTCTTCGAGTGATCTAGGGATAAAACTCTTTCAACCGGTTTACAATTGAGCCCCACAAGGTCTCAATAGCCTTTGATTTCTTCTCAACCTTGGCTAAATTTTGTCTCTTTCAGCCCTATTACCCTTTTTCTTTTCTTGAAACTCCTTGAGCTCCACCTCATGGGTGGTGACCAGGATACTCACCACTTTATCTCTATCGATGCAGTTTTCATAGGAAACCTTAACGAATTGGGTGGTGGCTTTCACATCCACAAGGAATTTCTTATACTAGGCCACAATGGCCACAACCTTCATCTTATCCTCCTTTTCTTTACATGTTGATGACTCCTCTCCAAACTCAAAGGCTAGTGGTCATCTTTCCATTGTGAGAATGCAAATTACGTCTTCTAGGCATTTTAGGCTTGATTCATATCTCTTTGCGGGTGGTGTCAAGTCTAGATGCTTTAAGATAATGGTACTTGTGATCATCTCCACCTTCTTGGAGACTTCATGTACCCTTGAATTCTCTTACTTTAATTCATGCCTTAGCTGAGTGCTGACTAGTTCCTCATGTTTTAACTCCTTAGTTCTTTTCTTCAGGTCCTCTTCCTTCTTCTCAAGGTCCGCCTCTATAAACTTCACTTTGTCGTTCCTCCCAAAGAGTCTAGCCTCTACTTCCACCAAAAATTTATTCAGCACATTGCTAATTTGTTCATCTGATAGCCGCTGAGTGTTTACCAATGGGTTATCACCTTTTGACTCTGGTACCTTCATTATTTCCCCATGGCTCACTTCAAATTTAGGTTTGTTGATGTGGGACTCAAATGCCCAAGAAAGCATTTTCCTTGTCCAAGCAGATACACCTTTCTCATCAAATGATGTCACAGCCAAGAGTTGCTCCATTGGTATGGTGCTGTGAAAGTGTGCACGCAACACCTTGCTTGGGTCATCAATATAGCCCACCCTCTAAACCTATGATGCTTCTGCAATTTTTCTCCCTATGCGTACGACTTTAGGAAAGCTCACATCCAAACTGGGATCCCCTTCCATGCTGCCATATTATTTTTATACACTTTCCTCCTTTGCTTCCTTCATCACTAGGTCCGCGCTATGTTACATCTCTTACTCCACTAGGTATTCAATGATCTTGGCTACTTCCTTCTCCACGACCTTGTCTATTTGTTCCTTAGTAAGGCTTGGTGTACTTTGTTCTTTTTTGACTTCCTCACTTACCCCTTGTCTTGAGTATTCTCTTCTTTCTTGTCATTCTCCCTCTTGGAAAATATGTATTCATTCTCTTCTTCCCCTCCTTCCTCCTCTAATTAATGAACCTCATAGATAGGATGATCCTTGCATCCCGGTTCATATTCTTCATCATCATCTCTCTCACCTATATAGGCCTCCAAGATCTTTGTATCCTCTGAATCATTTTCTTCTATCACCTTCTACTTCCTTCTCCTCCTCTGGTGACCTCTCCTGGGTGATGGTTTCCTCTTGCTCTGGCACTTCTTCCTCTAGAGTCTTTGCTTTCACTAGAGACTTATTTCTCCACATATAAGCACTGAGCTTAGCACTTTTCCCCGGCGTGCTTACCACTTGTGTAGCTTGAACACTTGGTGCTTTCTGCACCTCTTCCCTTTCCCTCTTCTTTGGTGTGGGATTCTTTCTACATGTGGGGTCCTCAGGGATGGATACATCATTTTCCAAGTATGCACCATTTTCAAATTTTGGCCTAATGTGATTGTATACTCTTGTTGCAACCATTCCAACAATTGGCAAAGTCACTGGTTTCATCATCTACATCTCATGAGAGACATATCTCTCCACATATGTCGGATTCTTGGGGTAAACCAGCTTACTGCACAACTCTCTATGGTCTTGATCTACTTCACTAAGGTTGAAACTTAGTCTCTTGGCCTCTTTAAACCTATTCACTCCCACTTGGAACTATTGCACAGTGAAAGAGAAGGGAAGCTTGCACCATGGGCTCATTTTTTCATCTGTCAACCTAAATTTGCCAATGCAGAAGTGTTGATATACCATGAATTCAACTTCTCCTTATACAAGAATGGGTAACTACTCTTGAATTCTCCATTCCACCCAGAACATGTCCCTCATGCACTTGTACCATTTCTCTAAACACACCTTGTGAGTGGTTGTCATTTTCTAAGAAGTATATTTTTCAAATTACTTCGTGGGTGAGGGATCCTCTTCTGAGTACTCCCAAACAAACCTTTTCGGCCCATTGGGCACTCCAATTTATGAGAAGAAAATAGTGAGGAGGATGTTGCCAAATAATATTTTTTCACCCTCCTACTTTCTTCTTATGATTTCATCTGTGATGAAAGTGGATAAATTATAGATGGTCCCCTTAGCTATTTTCCAGCACACATTCAGTCATTCCTTGTTCACCTGCATCCATCTCTCCTGGTCATTAAGATTTGTAACCAAGCGTGTGCTCATCCTCATCACAGGGTCTGGGATCTCAATGATGTCAAAGTATAATGACCATTTCTTGTAGGTGTACATGGATACTATCTCCTTAATGGCCTCCTTGTCACTCAAATCATAATCGAGACTCTCTCTCCCTCATAGGTAAGGCATGTGAAATTTGAAATTAACTGGAGAGTTATGCGCATCTTACATCCTATGAAATAGAAATGATCATCATTCATGCATGATGTCATCCACTAGTAGAGGCACTTGGGCTTTCCGAAGTATGGAAGTTCATAAAGTTGCAAAAACCCTTCCTTCTCCATCTTAACCTTTACCTCGTCGTTGTAAATGGGCATGCCTTCTAGCGTTCTCTTGTTGGTTGGGCACACCAATTACAAGGCCATCTCTTTCTCTATTGTAGTTGTGTTATGATTATAATTTCTCACATTCATCTTCCTTAGGTGCAAATCCCATTCTTTTCCCAGAAACACCTAGTTTGGGTACTGCATCTCTACATACCATTCTTCATTTATGCTCTCGATGGTTTTTATTTGTTTTCCCTTGCCCTTTTTTTTCTGCTTCATTGATGAGATGGTTGGTTTTATGGGTGCCATCTTTCTGACTGGTTTTAGTACTTAAAAATTCTCCCTCTCACTCTAATTTACCACTCTATCTAGCCCCAAGCTTGATTTTTACAGAAAACTCCTAACTTTGTGCCCTAGTCACCAAACCCTAACTGGAAAAAACCTTCCTGAAGATGACACTTTCTTACTTAACTTCTCCATGCTTGTGTACTCCTTTCCTACTAGTTTATGAATTTACACTAGCTATGCACTTCAGATCTCTCAAATGCTTCCTTTGTCATAAAGATCTTGTTTGGATGCCTTAGTTTACAAGATATTTCTTTCCTTCATAATTGCGATGCAAATAATGAGGTGTTTGACCTCTTATTTATAGTTTTCCTCTTTTCCTAGCATTAAATTATCTCTCACCTACCACCATACTTTGACCTTAAATGTAACCTTTTCCACTAATTCGGTCTTAAGTACATTTTCCCACATGCCACATCTTGTGTGAAAACCCCTTTACAACCTTCTAGCATGCAAAATCCAACCTGACTGAAGACTCTTACGCGTGTGTTCATAGTGTCGAAGGCACTTCTTCCATCCTTTTCCCTATTTTTTCCCTCGCCTACCTCATGTTGTTCTTGCACTCTTCCTTTTTCCTGTATGTGGTTTATTTAAGGCTTTCTTGACACCAACCATTTACATCCATCTCTTCTCTATGTGCCTATTAACCTTACACGCCTTTAGTTATTTTACTGGGCTATTCAACGTAACTTCTACTACCAACACATACTTTTTTTTATGGGTCTATACTTTGCATTACTTCACCCCACACTAAAACAAATGTGCAGTACTCTATGCATACACAACCTTCAAATTGTAATGTGGTTACCCGCACACATGGCACAAAAAAAATAACTAAAAGGAATGAACAAAGAGAAAGGGAAACATAAGAAAATAAAAATGCAAAAAGGGAAACTTATACTAAATGACCAACCTACCTTATTACAAACACTGAGAAGACTTATTCATAGTAGGGATTCAACCTACTACCATTTAAGTGTCCTGGTAATCTCGTCCCATCCATCACTTGTAACTGGCATGCACCTAAATCAAGGGTGTACGAGATGATGTAAGGGCCCAACCAATGGACTTTTAGCTTCCCAGGATGGCGCAGAAACTTGGAATCATATAGAAAAACCATTTTCCCAACCTCAAACTTCTTGGTCTTGATGTGAAAATCATACGATTCCTTTTGTTTTGTATTTTCAGTCTTCTGGCTCCACCTGGCAAGTGATCATCTTTCAACCAACTACATTAATTTGTTAATAATTTCTTCCAGTGCTTCCTCATTGGCTAATCCTCCTGCACATGCTATACAAAGTGAAGGTAACATGAATTCAACTAGTAGGAAAGCCTCTGCGCCAAACACCAATTGAAATTGTGTCACCTTATTTAACCTCTTGTAGGTTATCCTGTATGCCCAAAGAACGACTGATACTTTGTCATCCCAATATTTTCTACAAACATCACAGATCTTAGTTAATGTGTGACTAAGTATTTTGTTAAATGCCTCAACATTCCCATTTTGCTTGAGGGTGATAGGGGTAGTCTTGTGATGGGCCACCATAAATTTTGATAATAGAATTTTGACCATCTCATTGAGAAAGTGCGTACCTCTATCACTTGTCAAACTTAATGGGAGTCCATACCTGCTGATTATATTTTCCCATAAAAATCTAGCAGCTTTAGCCACTGTACAATCCTTTGTAGGTGCTACCTCTACCTGCCATGTCAAATAATCAGTGCAAGTGATGATATACTGCAAACTAGTCCTTCGTGCTACTAGTGAGATTAGTCATACAAAGTCGATAGCCCATTTCTCAGATGGTTCCGCACTGGCTATTGGTTGTAAGGAAATTTCATCCCCCTTTCGAGGTTTTCCAAGGCATTGGAAATGGTCACAGGCCTTGCAAATCTCAATACAATCTTGGTAAATGGTCTCCCACTAAATCCCTATGAAAAAAATCTTCCACACAGTTGCATTTACCACATAGTGTCCTCCTGCAATCCCACCATGCACTTCTTCCATAATTGCAATGCACTCATATTCTAGTACACATCGGCACAGAACCTCATCATGACCCAATTTGTATAGATTTCTACTAATCAACATGTAAGGCACGACGCGTATGGCTAATTTTTTCCTCTCCAAGTTTTTCATTCCTTTTGGTGCCACATCTGGCTTAAGAAATATTGCAATGTCCTCAAAATATAAGGGTGTGTGCCATAACATAAATAATTATGCATTAGGAATAGTCTCCTCAATGCTCTGCACATCCTCCCCTAAATCAATCCTAGACAGATGATCGGGTCAAGAATTACTCTTTCCTAGCTTCATAACCATGGTGAACTCAAATTTGGAAAATAGTATGACCCACCAACATATGCACCCTTGAAGAACATTCCTATTGAATAAATATTTTAATACCATGTGGTCTGTGTAGAATATAAAGGGTGTTGCCAACAGATACTGCCTAAAATTATGCAATATGTAGATCATAGATAATGCTTTGCGCTTAGTAGTTGTGTAATTTTTCTCTTCCGGTGTTAACTTTCTACTAGCAAAACACAAGGGATGATCAAAAATTCCTTCACCAGGTTGTGCCAGTACTGCTCCAATGGATGTGCTCGAGGCATCAACATGAACATGGAAAGGCCTATCCCAAGAAGGTAATCGTAGTATGGGCTTAGTGAAAAGCTTATTATTTAAATTATTAAATCCTTCTGTTGCACCTCTCCCCAAAGGAAGGAAATCTTGTGTTTAAGTAATTCTTCTAAGGGCACAACTATCCTAGCATATCCCTTGATGAGCTTCCTATAATACCTTGTATGCCCAAGGAATCTGTGCACTGTGCTTTGGCTAGTAGGCTCCCCTAACCCCACAATGACAGCAACTTTGGTGGGATCTACTAGTAGGCCCTCCCTACATATGATGTGCCCTAATAATGTTCCAAATGGGTTAGCAAAGACACATTTCTTAATTTTGAGGGATATCTTCAACTGTTGACATCTCTCAAACATTAATCTTAAGTTATCACAGTGGTCCTTGATTAGCCTGTACACTGTCCAATCATCCAAATAAACTTGAAGAAATTTATGGATGAAGTCCTGAAAGGCTTGCACTAAAAATTATGAGAACACAACAAGCACATTCTTCAACCCAAAGGGCATGACCTTATAGGAAAAACTTCTCCACTCAGTGGTGAAAGTTGTCTTCTCCTGGTCTTCCTTTGTGATACGAACCTAGTGGTACCTTGAAAATCCATCCATAAAGGAATAGACTTCCCGTCCGGCCATTCCTTCCAAAATTTCTTCAATGAAGGGGGTTAGAAAAGGATTGATGACACAAACGGCATTCAACTCGCTATAGTCTACACAGATCCTTATCCTTCCATCCTTTTTTATACTAATGACCATTAGACTTACCCATTCTGACACTTCAACAACTTCAATAATACCTGATGCTATCATCTTATCTATTTCTTCCTTGACCTTCACACGTAGGTTAGGATTCATTCAGTATGGTCTCTTCTGAACTGAGCGCGCACCCTCCTTTAACTTGATCCTCATTTCCCCTAAGGAATAGTGAATGCCTTTGAGTTCATGATACCTGCGAGGGAATAAATCCTGGAACTCACGTAACAGATCAATGATCTTAGAGACCTCCTTCTCTGACCAATAATCCCCGATGATGGCCTCCTTAGGTTCCTCTACTATACCAATGTTAATCCTTTTTTGTCTTTAATGGTTCATGGTAGGCGCACACCCATTCATCAACACTATCTATCACTTCACACATCCCTACAAAATGGTTAACATATAGAATATCCATTTCCTTCCCATATATGACATAAACAATCTTTCCTTTTTCCTTTTCTATGCATGCTTGCTCAAACTGCATCTCCTCTAACTTGTCCTCATCAAATATTTCCTCTAAACTGGGCTTACCTAGTAAATATAGTAGCCTGCCTTCTGTCATGGCACTATCCCCCATCGTAAGGTGCTTGACCACTTGAAATGCCTTATCGACTGATGGCTTTGTGCTCTGATATTCAAAATCATGGATGAGATTAGTTGTCATCTCTTGCCAATTTCCAGTCTGGTGGCATGTTTTTGAATGGATATACTAAGCACACGCATAACCTTGTAGTGTGTAATACAAATTATGTACACATAATGATGGTGGAAAGGCTTTTGCACCTCCTATCTAGGCCTTCTCACAGGCTTGGATATGGAATGAAGTGGTCTCTTTACCATGGTAGTATTGAATGATTGTGGGTGCGTTGCTTCTGGAAAACCTTACAGAGAACACAATTCTTATGTCATGCCACTCCATGAGGCTCTCCCGATGTGTAGCCCACCAACGTGCTACAATCCCGAGTAGGCTGTAACTAAGCATCCCTCTTCTTTCATCCTCATTTTTCCATTGAGCTTCCATGTCTCATAATAAAATTTTAGGGTATGTCCCTCCAGAGTAACTTGGTAAATTATTCCCTCCTAGGTGCTTGAGTGAACGTGCCTTGGTCAATTTTGTTACATACCCCCTCAGCTATTGCCTAATTAACTCATAGGTCCCATGCACCAAATTATCACTCGCCATGTTTGTGGTATCACTTATAGACTGGGAATCCTCAAATTGGATAACTCCTTCTGTAGGGTGAATTATCTTTGGGTCTCTGATGGAGCACACATAAATTCTATCAAGGACCTATTCTCCCAAAGGTTCAATGTAAGGTTCCGACTTCCCATCCATCAGAGGGATGATGACCCGTTCTTCCTTGTTTTCTAAACTGATATATCCTTTATTGAACCAAAGGTCAACATTGTTCTTATAGCACCATGGGCACCCAAGTAATGTTGGAAAATTGTCTTCCTCGGCGAGCACCAAGACTTCAAAGTCTCTAGTAAACTTGTCCCCTGGAATGGTAATCACTGCATCCTTTAATACTCTTATGGGAATTTCCTTAGTTTTGTTTGCCATATACAACACATTCGAAGATGGATGCAATACGGTCCTTCCCATTTGATGTCAGGAAACCAATGTAAGAACATTGACTTCTGCTCCCATGTCAATCAATATGTTGCTTAGAAGCCAACCATCCATGACTACGTTTAATGTGATTTATTTGTCATAATCAAGGCTATGGGGAGGGAGGTTTACATGTAACACTTGCCTTTTGTGATTTGCTATGGGGCATGACATATTTTCTCATAGCTATTCTCCTAGTAAGGGAATAATATTCTCTTGCCATAAAATTTTACATACTTCCTTGACCTCATCTAGGTCCTTCGGAGACTCAGCATTCCTTCTTTGCTCATGTTGCCTGGACTTCTCCTTTAGACACTAGATTTGTCCTTGCAAACTCCGAATGACATCCATTTTTTCTTGATACACCTCCTTTTGGTGGGTAAGGTATGGATATTTCCCATGATCCACTTCTTCTCTTGAGACTAGAGTATTTTACCTTGGTACTTCTTTGACATGTGTAACCTTTGCTCATGTTGTCACCAGAACAGGTTATAACCCTAAATCACGCAACATTCTAGGAATCCACTATGTGTTGAAATTATTTATACTTACCATCCCAATGCCCTTTTCCTTCCGATGTTGTTGGTTCATGTGCTCAAAAAACTCAGGGAACTCCTCATTCTTATGCTTTCTCCCACACCATGAGTACTACAATAAATCTAGATACTCACGCCTGTAATGTTCTGTAGATCCATAGTTATAATAGGTTCCTCATGGGAAATCACTTCCTCCTCCTCTATAGTTACTATGACCATGGAATCCTCTGCGAGAACCTATTCCACGCGCCTCTCCATCCACATATCCTTCATAACGGAGGTCATCTTCCTTTGAACCACTGACAAGGCTTGTATGGTGCACACCATGATCAATGGCCTTATGGATCTGGTTAATAATCCTACAATCCTTAGTATCATGAGTCATAGAGGTGTAGATATTATAGTAGCAACAAGGGACATCTACTTGCATCATGGTCCCCATGAAAAATCTCACAATCTACCGCTATGGTGCATACTAATTTCCAGGGGAAACTATCCTTGGTATGCCCCTCTACTTCACAATATATACACCACATTCCACTGCAAGTCTCATGGGCTTAGTTCACAAATAATTTTTCTAGTTGTTTAGCCATGGAAGTGATTTGAGCCTCTAGAAAATGGTTCACACTAGTATCAATGTTCCCAACTACTTCAGTGCGTAAGGTAGCCTCTAGAGCCTCACACGTGTTAGTAATATTTTATGGGGAAATTTCCTACTAAATGGAGTGATCAAATCTCCAACAAACCATTGAGCATGCTGTGAAGGGTGAATATCATATGAAATTTTTGACAAGAGAGTCTTAAACCATGCATCATACTCCCGCACACTCTCTGTCATTCCCTGCTAGATCTCCTTCAAAGTGTTAATGCTCTTTTGCTCAAACTCCAGTATATGGAACTCTACTAGGAAGGCATTCTTCAATGTGGTGTAGCCTACCACCATCTAATAGGGGTCATACTTCCTATACCAGTTGTATGTGTGTCCTTGCAATGTTGTTATGAAATGACTAGCCTTCCGCTCTAGGGTAGTGATTCCCTTTGTGTGCCATAGCAATTCACACTTGTGCACATGTTCCACAACATCCTCTATACCCTGGTAATCTGGAAAGTGTAAAGAAATTTTGAAAAATACCTGAGGAGGGGGTTGAGGCCCCTGTCCTCTTGATCTAGATCCTTGGTTTCCTCCGGTGTTTCCTCCTCCACCGGACCTGTTGGATCCACCAGGTCCCATGCCCCTAGATCCACCAGTTCCACCTCAAGATCCTCCCATGTCTAGTAGTGGGCTTGAAGTGGTCGCGCCTAGTGTCCCTAACATTCCACTAAACTACGCACCAATGGTCTTTGAGATCATTCCACTACCATATGTTTGTCCCACGCCACTCCCCAACGTGTTGCCCAAATGTTGTGTATTTTCCCCTTTCCCAAAAATTCCTCTAAATAGTGGAATGATATATGTAACCATAGAAGTCCCAAATGATAAATTACATCTCCTAGGTACTGATTGGTCACTTCCACTGATACAAACTAGGTTAAAAATACTTCTCCCTTGATCTAGAAAACCAAACACTAAGGTCCAGTCACTAGGTGGGTTCAAATGTGTGCCAATGACTCTTCTTTCTCCACGCAACGAACTCTCATCAAAATCTAAAGGGTTCTCTCTCCCACACTTGCCAAGATGGGGTATCACAAAATTCTCAGGTTACACATCCTCTGCGTGAACCTCAACTGCTTCCCATAATTTCTGCCTCCATAGATCCATCACACTTGTAACCTCACATTGTTTAGCAATATCCCTTTCATGCACTTCACTATACTTGAGTCGTCTCTCCTCCTTTTCCTTTTCATCTGCAATGTCTTTCATCTTCCTCCACCCTAGCTTCCTCACCTTCCCTTAGAAGGGTTTATCTAGCCATTGGAAATGCCTCTAAACTCAAGGTAACGATCAAGATCTTCATCGCTAAAGGAATAACACATAGAAATGATCCTCTGGGCTCCCTCAGAAACTCAAACTCAGAAACTTTTAGATAAGAGTACATAGAAATGGCATATTCCAGAGTGTAGTTAGCCAAACCTCCCTTCCACCAACAATCCACATCACGATTCCATGTCAGATCTACATCTTGTAGCCTCTAGTAATCATCTTGGGTCTATAAACACACTCTATAGTACCAGCTTGATCTAGACGCATATGTTGAGAGTAATTCATACAACTCTACTGGGAAGAAACTGAAGAATGTTTCATACAACTCATGGTAAAGGTTCTCTTCTACCCATCTACGTGTATCAAACTTAGGTCTAGTGTTGAATTTATGAGAAAATTCATCCTCTATGCTCTTGAACCATGTTTTAACAGTTTCCAAGGTTAAATGCCCTATCATAACATAATACAGATACAAAGATGCATACCATCTCTTACAAAAACTTAAAAAAGAGGTCCTGGCAATGGAACCAAGATGTAGTCAATTTTATACCCCTTAGTAAATAAGGAAAATGCCATGCACACCAACCTATCACCCAGTGGAACTAGGCGCTCACTCGAGGCACGCGCTGGTGTCGATCCCCTCTTTTATGTGAATTGTGCAAGAATGTAGCATAGATGCACAATAGAAAGACAAAAGAAACTCCTTATTCAACTGAGATCTTCAGGTAGATGTTTCTCTAATGTATTCATTCATACAAGAAGCACATTGAAAAAATATAGATTTGAACTATGAGGGAAAGAGGATGCATAATGATTATACTCATTCATATGAAACATGCTAAACATAACAAAAAGAGATAAGTATGATCTGAAAACCACATATATTTATATTTGAACATGTCTAGTAATCATATTATATCTATTAGGGTCATTATAGACCCAAATGATAGTGCATATTAGAACCATGTAGCAAGACTGGACATACGTCCCTTACAATGCAATAAAAACACATGTACCCATCCCTTGATACATCATTCTTCCTATAGTTCTCCTAGCCCAACCCATAAAGCTCTTCATGTAGTTTTGTAGAGATTCACCTCTCAGCTTCTCTCTCTAATCCCCTCTATGTGTATCTCTATGTCTCTCCTCTCCCCTTTCTTCTACTAGTCACTTGTATTTATAGCCTTTCTCAACCCCTTCAATTCTTCATGGAGGTTACAGATCCGTTACCAAGTGTCCAAGGTGGTCCTCTATGGGATCATGCTTCTTCAAGCTTGAGCTCTCCACTATTTGTAATGATGGCCTTCTAGAATCTTCCATCACAAGGTATATTCCTTCCTAGGCCACCCTGTTGCCAGGTTGGCACCTTATCCACTCCGCATTTGCAATCATGTCACACTTTTCTTGTGTTCTGTTTGATATGCCAAATATGGCTAAGTCCCAAAACCTTTGCTATACCTTACATGCACACCACTTGTTCTACTAAAACCCTTCTAGAACCTTGTCCTACTTGCTTTCCCCTTGGGTGCCCTTCTTTAAGTTGGTCCTGCATGCCCACTCACTTGTTTGTACTTAACCAATAAATTTGGAGCCCAACAATTTTTCTGTTTCTTTGGTTTTTGCTTTGAATGTAGTTTTCTTTCAAGAATCCTTTTCCCAATGGTTAGTATAAGGCTACTAGCCTAAAATCTTATTAGGAAAGCATTCCCTGGAGGTTGCTAAAAATGTTAACCTTTAAATCTTACCTTGAAAATAAGATGTTAAAAGTTGATTCAAAATTTCTTCTGAATATTTTACACGGAAATATTTTTAAAATGTGTTGAAGTTCTCCGGAATTCTGAACTCAAAAATTTTGGATTTTGGATTTGAGAGGTTTTCTCTTTATGGGATGAGACCGCCAATTTTATTTTTTTGATTCTGAAGTTCTGAACTCTGAAATTTTGAAAATTCAAAGTTTTTGACTTTTGGGATTCGGAAGTATCCTTTGGTAGTTTTTAAATTTTTTGACTTCAAAGTTCCAAAATTTGAAACTCTAAAATTCCAAAATTTTGAAGCTTTGGACTTTTGGGTTTCAGAAGTCTACGTTTTTCCTTTTGAAAAATATCTTTCTAGAGTTACGATGTCTAAAACTCTGAAGTTCTAAAATTTTAGAACTCTGGACTTTCAAGTTTCAGAGTATTCCATCTTCATTTTGATATTTTTTCTTCTGAAGTCTGAAACTCTGAAGCTCTCAAATTTTAGAACTTCAGACTTTCAGGTTTCATAGTCCTCCATCATATTTTTCATAACTTTGACTTGCAATTTCTAAATTCTGAAACTCTAAAGTTCTGAAATTTTTGGAACTTTAGACTTTCGAGGTTTTGGTCTTCAGGGTTCTATGGGCATTTAATTCTCACAAACCCTCCCACATGTTGGCTTATGCACATTAGTTTTGGGTTTCTCTATATAAAATCGAGTTTTATCTATCATTTCCACCTGACCTTTTACTATAACACTAATTTTTTTTACCGAACTTTTGTACTTTTGAGGTGTCATTTTCAAGGTAATTTTTTTTGAGTTATTTCTTCTTGGTTTATGATCATTTTTGGTCTTATTCCTTGTTTATTTTATTGTTTTATTCTTTTTTCTTATTTTGGAAATGGAACCCTCATCATCAACTATGTTTTCCTTAAGAATGTTTCCTGATTTCTATAACTACAAAATCCAACATGTGCATCTAGTCCAAATTGCATGATAATTTCTTCCAGATCTCTACAAGTGTTTGATTCTCATTCCTTGTTCATTGGTGAGTTCATAGTTCACATATTGTTCTTTTGGAACTTTCATTTTTGTATTTTTGAAGATTCCCTTTTCAGACTTTCAGGGATTCCCTTTTTGGAGTTTTGGAGGTCTACCTTTTTCGGAGTTTCAGAGGTTCCAATGTCATAGGTTCAAGATTTTTGGAGGTTCGGGATTTTGATTTTCAGAGTTTTGGAGGTCTACTAATTTTGGGTTTTCAGAGGGTTTGCACTTCAGAGCTAGAATCTTTTTGGACTTTCAAATTTTGGCATTTTGTATTTTTTACAGTATTTGTTATGAAATTTCCAAAGACCCTTTCGGATTCCAAAATCTGAACTTAATGTCAACATCCTCATTAAAAGGAAAAGAAAAGATGAAATATACATTTTTAGGAGTTTCTCCTCACTCGTGTCTTTCCTCAGACTTGGAAAATACTAGAGATACCAATCTTGGGTAGGTAGATTTTCCAAACTTATGGGAAAGGTTGAGATATCCTAACAAGAAATCTTGGATGCATGCTATATATGATAGTGGGGTCTCTCTCGCAACCGGTTTTCATGCATCCATGCATTGTACCAAATTCTTCTTGGCCACAGTAGCCCATTTTGATGAAGATTCCAAGATGGTGAGGTATGGTGATGGAAAGGTCATAATTCGATTGGAATTTGATTTCATTAAAGATTTTTTTAAACTCCCTGATGTTGAAGACTATGCCACAATATCACCTGAATCTATAGTTGAACATTGGGACAAGGAAACCAAATTGTGTGCAAGGGTTGTGATGAAGAGCTACTTGGCCAAGAGTGTCACCAAGTTTCCTAAGACTATGTTTAGATCAAATTTCATCCATGAAGTAAATGATCTCATTGTGTTATTGAGTAGAGTTTCAAGTCTTGCTTCTACCAAATATTTTTAAGAATGGATTTTCTTGTACATTTCCACTATCAAGAAAAAAAGAATTCATATGATGGGGAGAGCATATCAGCAGCTCTATTTTTTTTCAATTGAGTAAATTCTTTTCTTTAAAAAACTTTTACATGACTTCCTTCTTGGTCTATGTTCTAGCTGCCATGAGGGAAGTAAATGGGTTAAATACCAAAAATGTTAGGAGTGCATCACATATTTTATTTTTTTATCCTTAAATCACGATGGATTAGGTAAGAAGACATTTTTACAGAGTCCATTATGCCTTCTTCGATGTTCTTCTTTATCATTTTGACAAGGATTTGTATAATCGAAGGATTTCTAACGAGGCTTTCAAATAAGTACAAGAGCAAGGAGACATTTATCTTAAGTTTCAAACATTTACGTACATCAGGATTTCAGGTTTTGTGGGTGCCCTGATAAAGTTACCTAGGCGCCCTACTAAAAAATGGGTTTTGCTAGAGTTGGTTTGGAAATTATTGGATCATCACAAGATCTAGAAAAAATGGCATAAGGTGGGAGTCCAGTTTCCCATTTCAAGTGGTAGATATACTTGTGCCAGTATTTATAAAGAAAATAATGTGGATGCAGAAATTTCTGAAGTGACTTTGCAAAATTTTCATCCAAGAACCAATTTTGACTACTGGGGAAAGTTCAGTGAAATAGGTTTATCTAGTTCTCACGTGCCTCAGCTAGAGGATATTTGGAGTCACTCTCAGGATGAGTTCATTATCTAGAAATGAGAATACGAAAGGATAACTTTAGATGAGGTTATCCAGTTTGGTATAAAAAATATTCCAAAGGAGATGGAGGATGAAGAAGAATTATTGGATCTAATATACAAGGATAATAATGTTTCCAATTAACCATTTTCATGGATCAATCGGTATCAAGAGGAAAGTTGTAATACTAAGGAAAGGGTGGGACCCATTTTACAAAGAACATATGATTGGCTGGCTAGCTTGTGAATTTCACCCAAAGGGTTAGATCAATCTATAATAATAGAATCCTAACCCACAATGAATCTTCCTACACCCACAAAAGGGAAAAGGTCTACCCAAAGGGCCAATATAATTCCTAAGAAGATTTCTTTTTTGGTTGGAAGTTCCTCTCTTTCAAAGGCCCCTACTTTTAAGGTTGTTTTCCCTATAGTGCCAATATCAGAAGTTGTCGAGGTTATTGATTCTCCAGTTGTATCACAAAATCTTCCACGCACTCCTTCCTTGCCATTATCACTTTCTTTATCATTACCTTCCCCTCCTACATTCATTTCTTCTTTTCCATCCTGATCCATGGCACAAGTATTTTCATCCCTTCCTATACTCTCAGTGGGAGAAATGATTGGGTCTCCACTTTCCACTTCACTCCCTCTATAGCTTTCATTTCCCTCTATTTCAACTTCTATCCTCGTTATATCCACACCTGGGGCTATTCTCACATCTACCCCATCCATAATTACCACCTCCACTACATTGCCAATTAATGTTACTAGTGCTATTGTGTTATCTATTTTGCTCCAGGTACTAAATCATCATGCCACTTTTGTCTGCATATGCTATACTAGAATTGTTGTATCACCAAACTCAAAAATAGAAGAAGAAGGTTCCTTTGATATATGTAATAGATTTGAGTGTGTTGGAACCTACTCCGAGGAGACAGGCCAAACAACCAAAGATCGTCTCAAGTTTATTTGTAAACCAATAAGGAGGGAGAGTCATGGAAATTGATACTCTCATTAAAGGAAAGACTGAAGAAACTATCACAACAATTAATTATCAAATTTCCATATTTTCACTAGGTAAGGCGATGCACGAAGGTGCCAAATAGGATGTACAAATGGCTCTCAGGAATTTATCAGAGAAGTATGATAAGGATAAATATTTTAAGAATGAACTGAAAGTGAAGGTTGAACAACTCATTTCTTTGTTGAGAAGAGTAACACAACCCACTCTAACCATTGATCCTTCAACTACAACTACTCTAACAATTTCTTCCTCTCTGGATGATATCTCATATCATGAGATTGAGAAGATATGGTAGAAGGGAAGATAAATGAATGGATGGATGGAACATATGCTTTAAGAAGAGAATATTTTGATCAAAGAAGTTTTTGAATTATGCAATGATTTGTAAAACAAAAGATCCTCCATTCGTAGGATGGATGAAGTCTTTTATGAAGATAACATTAATTTGAATATGAACTTGACCACATGGGGTGAGATTAGAGAGGAGGATCTAAATCTACTACTTCAAGAAGAAGTAATTGATGATATTTCCAAGTTGTTCATGTTTCAGAAGGCCATGGAATTTAGATCCCAGGTGTTACAAGATTTGATCAAGAAATTGGATGAAAAAAACATGGAAATAATGGATGCTTTAAATGATATCTCAGAAGAGTTTGATAATATCAACTAAAAAATTTTCAATGAGAATATTGATGCCCTTCCACTAGATCAAATTAAGTCAAATTTCAAGTTTTTGATAAAGAAAGATGACGAGGTAACTAGGAATTACAATATTTGGTTCAATTGATGGGCTGGTTTCATGCCAGAATTTCACAAGTTGACTGAAGAAATTCATGAATAAACTCAAAAATATTATAGCTAAAGTGGCAAGAGAAATTTAAATAGCATTTGTGGTGAATCATTATGTGTGTGCACTAGAAAAAGAGGAAGTACAAGGAATTACCAAGCATTTCATTGATTACGAGCATCAAATGACTATGTGGGAGAAAATAGGAGAAATTCAAAGAAGGAAAAGGTATTGTAGGGCCCAGCTAAGCTAGGCGGCCATGAAAGGACAGTTCCAAGCTCTAGATTAGTCTAAGTTGTAGGGTTGAATTCGTCAAACCTTTGCAACTACTTTTCTATTTTTATGGGATCTTGTTCCCTATAACTTAATCACATTTTATTTTTAATAACTTGTTAGTTAAGTTCTAGTTGTAATGGCTCAAAATACAAAAATTATAAATAGTTAAGTGCATAAGTTTTAGAGAGAGATCATTGGAAAGTTACTCTTCAAGCTTGGAAGAGTGCTTTGAATACTTCAAATCCTTTCAATTATATTCAAAACAACATTTTTCCATGAAATATCTGATTTATTGTGTTGATAGTTGATCAATGTATGCTTTGTGGATGTGCAATTCTTTGGTGTAAGTGATTAGCTCACCTTTATTTTAGAATATATTATTTCAATATCTAGGAGAATGATGTAATTATATTGAAGATCAGTCATGAAATTTTATATTAATTATGTTATAAAGTTATATTATTGTTAATTGCGATAGAGAGAAAGGGATGTATGGCATGTGCATATCATATATTGTCCTGAATTGTTGATTGTGTATTTAAGCAGATTCTTTCTATCTGTTAGGTATGTTTGGGGTCTTACAAGGGAATGTATGCTATTTTTCTGTGGTTTATTATTTTCCTTGTCCAAATAGTATAGGGTGAATTAGATTGTGATGGTTAATTTATCCTTTCTAAGTTAACCCTTTTTGATGTCAAGATCAGTAAAATTATCTAATTATACTCTCTTGGTGTATCACCATATTTTCCTTATTTTGTTATTTCTAACCTTAAACCCCGTGAATTGAGTAGACTAGAGTCATTTTGAATTTTTCTTATCCTTGCACTTTGATCTTAAATTGGGTGCACCAAGTTCCAAAGGAATTCGGCCTTCTCCAGAGGTTCATCCCAAAGCAACAAGGTCCCACACCTTAGGGATGTTCCAACGTTGCACAGGATCTTTCAACAATTTAATGAGTTCATGATCTGTGTGACAACAAAAAATGAGAAGATCCCAGTGTAAGAGTCTTCTCCTACATAACCCATTAATATAGAGGAAGAAAGTAAGGGAGGATCCTTTTTCATAAAGGAGGATAAGGGGTTCTCTCTAGGATTGAAGAGGTAACGTTCAAAGTGCAAGGCAAAAAGGAAAAAGTGGACACCCATGTTCCCCATATGGAATTTTTGGATGGCCCCATAAAGGTATTACATGCGAGGTTTTAGGCCACCTTTCCACCAGAAAAAATACATGCATGGGATATCTTGGATCAAGAATGGGACATGCTTAGAATGAGGAAGATGATAAGTTGGAAATTTCACTACCACGTAAAAGAGCTAGAATTTGAGGTCAATAATCATGAGATCGAGATCATTCACCTGAAGAAGAAGGAAGGAAAGAAATACCAAGTGGTGGATCCTAGCCACTTCATAGGTGAGAAAGCTATCAATGCTCTATAGAATATGTCCTTGGAGGTGGTGCAACGTAGCTTGGATACGGGGGCCACTATTCGAACCTTGGTTGCAGCGATGAAGGAAAAAGAAAAGGAGATAGAGAGATTACACCAAAGACTGAAGGGCGACTAGGTGCAAATCAAGGAGGCCTATGATCAAGTTGGAACCCTTGTTAAAGGAATTTTGGGATAATGTCTATCGCTGGTGAGATAGGCCAGGATAGATTATGGCGACGAGATCAAATATTTAGAAAACCTGGTAGGGATGTTGTTGACTTTCCGTTTTCCCCGCCAAAATCAAAAAATATTGAAATCAAATAATTTTTTTTTTGAACATGTATATAATTTCAAGGATGGAACAGGGCCGACAGTCGTGGACCTCGGGAAGGAGACTTGAAGAATAAAAAGATCATAGTTGAGTCCAAGGTCCCCCAACTTTTTGGAGTTAGAGGATATACTCAACCAACTCAAGGAGGTAGACATCTTGGAAAATAGGGTTTTCGACAGCTATAGGAAGTGTGAGCCCATAATTGATGCATGAGTAGCTGAGGAAGAGGTCACTTTCAAGGCATTATAGGAGAAAATACCTACCAACAAGTCTAAGGACGCGCAGTTAAATATTGAAACTACTGCATAGAAGGATAAAATAAAGACCAAATGTGAAAATATAGAGTTGTGGATTTGTGAAATTTGGGACTCCATCACCGAATGCATGGATGAGTTTAAGGGTCTTTAAGTGGAGATGGTAGTGGTGATCCATGAGCTAAAAGAGAAGATAAAAGAAATCACATCGGATCAAGTACCCAACATCATTGGGGAAGTACCAGGAAAATAATTGAAAGAGTTAGAGGCATGGGAGAAGGTGAAGGGAGATGTAGAAGAAAAATTCCTCGAGTTAATCCAGTTGGTCATATAGGAATTAGTGGCCTAGATGTCCCTTTTAGCCTCTGCATATTCTTGCAGAATTTTGGTCATTATAGTTTTGTTCAAAGCAATGCAAGAGATTTATGTGGGTGGTAATTTCGTTAGTGTGGGGTGATGTTGAGCCCCTAAAATGATCAATTACCCAAGGCATGAAGGGTTGTGGCACACAGGAATAGGGAATGAAGGCACGTGTGGAAGTAAATTTTGGGGATGCATGAAGACTCGTGCCTAGGAAATATGGATTGGGACTTAGTCATTTTTGGACTATGAGTAAAGTCACAGTAGGGAAATGAATGGAAAACCCCACCAAATAGAGTTATGGATAACGTTAAGCTATAGAGACTTGCATCTCAATAAAAACATATTCTAGGGCATTATTACAATTATCATAACAGGATAAGGAGCCTAGTTTGTTAGGGATTAGCTAACACTTGCATGTTGAGGATACTCGATTAGGGAAACACATGATGACATTTGACATGTTCTTGGGTAGTGGTTAGGTAATCAATAAATATTCCTTCAGGCCTTTTCTTGTAATGATGAGTGGTTAGAGGATATTCATTAACATTCTTTCTTTTTTATGATTTTGCATGACATTTAGATAGAGAAGAGTGTGCATGGGTAGAGGATGGTGTGTGTGTGTGAGATACATGATTGTAAGCTTGGTAATGAAGCTATCATTGAGAGAATATTGAGGCTCTGATGTTGTATTATCTCCTTCCATGGAATCCTTAATGTATTATTGGCTATTGTAATTTGATGAATTAATACAATGGAGTGATTCTAAACATATGTGTTATGGATATCGATATGTGTATATTTTTTTATGCTTATGGATCCAAATCCTTGTGTTTTTTATAATACTCATGGTTTAGATCTAATTCCTCCTTGTGGTTGTGATGTTCTTGTTTGTCTTATGGTGCATTGATGCTTAGATATAGTTTCTTTGTGTTATGTTTTTGAATACATTCAGTCATATCTGAGCCTTGTTCCTCTCATGGTGATAAACATTCTTGTAAAACTCATATAAAGGAGGTTCTTAGTGCCTACGCATGCCTTGGGTGAGCTCCTTGTTCGACTGGGTGATATGTCAGCATGTTTAGGGTGTGAAGAGAATTTAGAGGCAAAATGATACTACAAGCCTTAGTCACATTATGGAGATATACAGAGTTGACAGGGTCTAGAGACAATGTAGAATTAGATAGGATATCCTAGGTATCGATCGGTGGTACACACAAGTGGTGTGAGATACAACAGACTTTGGATAGTGGTTTAGAGAGTGAGTTTTTAGGAAGATATTTTATGGTGTCATTTCACAGGTTTGGGATGCTCATGTGTAGATAGTAGATTCAAGAATCACTCTTGAGTACACTACATGGTATGAAATGATCATGCTGAGGTGGATTAATATTCCATAGGCAACCATATATGTGGGGATAATGGTAACATTAGTGGGTAAACCACAACACAGGAGGGATCAAGGAATACTGGGTTAGGCAAAGGTGGAGGTAGATGTGTAGGTATAAGAACAATTCTAGGCTATACAGGTTCCACAAGTTTAGGTGGCTCAGGGTCCACCGATACATGTACAAGATGCATAGGTACCATGGGCTCACTTGCAACATGGGTCATAGATACAGGTGTCTCATATACTAGTAGCACAAGTGCAGGAAACAAAAATTCACATGGCTTATGCAACACATTTTTGGGTAAAATAAGTATAGGTCATATATCCCATGTACTAATTCAGATGCCACAACAAGTTCTGGCATAGATACTAGTACATGTTCTAGTTATAAAAAATGTACCATTATAGATGCCACCATCACCAAAGACACCATATAGTCTAGGTGTTGGGATTAGAGAGGGAGGACATAGAGGAGTACCACTATAAGTACAAACTCTAAGATTATCAGGTGGGTGATCATGGGTCACATTATAGGAAGAGAGGGATAGAGATGTATTACAGGGTGATGTTGCATTCATTACCTTGTCCAACCCCTCAAAAGAAAGATAAACCAAAGGGAAGCTGAGTAGGATGGCTTGAGATAGTAGGTGTAATATGGAAATGCTGAGAGAGATCGGCTGAGTATACATTAATGCTATGTGACAGAAGAGTGAGATGTTATATTCCATGTGGAAGAAGTAGGTAGCATTGGTGATGTGTTACTAGAGCTTGTTGTTGTATTTGGAGATGATAGTTATTATAGAGTATTATACAAGGCTGTATTTCTTGAGGGTTAGAGATTTCAAGCTTATAGTCAGAGATAAGGAAGATGATCCACCAAGTCACATTGACCATCGAGATCATTGAGATCAGTGTAGATGCCCCCACATAAAGATAGATTGGGCAGTCCTTACATAGCAAAGAGTAAGGGATGAATCATTTTTGATGAGATACTATATATATTTTTTGTATATGCCTCGTGATGAAGGAATATTTTTGTTTATTGATACCCATGATGGCATATCGAGATGTAAATGGAATTTTTTGAGATATAGTGTACATGGACATTTTATTTTTTGATGTATATGACGTGGACATTTGACACCCTATATGATGAGGAAATATTTAATTTTCATATGATGTCATGATTTTAGAATAGATGGTGATTGTTATTTTGATTTATCATGTATAGATGACGATGTTACATGTATCTTAGCTTCCATTTTCATATCTTAGGTTTGATTTATTATGTATGATGATACATGGATGATTACCGATGATGCAACACATATGTGATGATAGTAAACATGTGATAACAACAAAGTACATGCAATTGACAGAAATGCAAAGAAATGTTAACAAATTTAACACACACACACACATAATAAATGAGTAAAATATACCATGGCTTATTTAATAAATCGGGATGACAACACAATTCTAAAAAGTAAACAAGTCAAACAAACCCAATATGAACAAGAATTAACTACACCAAAGTTATATATGAACTAAAGTGCTAATAATTCTTCTGCAATTGGCCTATAATAACGAAACAAAAAAAATCATAGACACAAAAATTTCATAATAATAGTTACCTTCTTACATGTGATTGAGTTGAAAATGTGTAAAAAAAATCTTATGCACACCTGCAACATACAAGTATAGTCACAAAACTACATTCTAATAAGTATCTACTCAAAGCTAATAAACAAAAAAAATACAACACAATGTGAAAAGAATGATGTTCAATGACATCCCTAATGTGTTCCATGGTGAAGAATAAACAAATATGAATGCCCCCAAGTGATATCTTAGAAATTTAAGAGGATTGAATTGATTTTCATTAAATTGAACCCAAGTGCTCCCCAAATAAAGCTATATTATGAAGGGTTTTCACGGGCATAGATATACATCATGGGAAAAAGTGATTATCAGAAGATGATATGGAATGATTAGTAGGATTTTTGTTAAATGGAGAGATTTTCAAACTATGTAATTTAGTTGCTAAGATTTATCAAACATTTTCTAATTTTTTTAATATTTTAATTTTTTTGGGGGTTTTCTAGTTTTATACTGTGTTGGGATTTCTAAACATAATTTAATGTTTTTGAGTGTTTTGAACACATTTGAATGTTTTTGAACATATTTGAATGTTTTTTTGAGTTTTTGAAACATATTTCAATATTTTATATTTTTGAACATATTTGAACATTTTTTTGTGTTTTTGACTTAGTAAAGGGTGCACTATCTAAACTCGTGTTCTAAAAATTATAAGCATTTCATTCCATTGACAAAATGAAGATGATATAATGATATGATGTTTCACTCCACTTGTGACTCCATGCAACTAGGAAGATGTGAGGGCTCGCCACTGAGATCCAAGAGGGACATGATAACTAGGAGAATAGTGATATGAAAATGAAGATAATCTATTCAGTAAAAATTTGACTCATCTTAAATTAACATTACCTAACCGATTCCAAGATGATTTTAAATTATAATTTTTGACTATAATTAGATTCATTGATGACCTACTGATTGAAAAGATCCAGTTGAAGGAATTTTTATCTCTCTTAACATAAGTAACTTCTTGGGATGTGTTTGAGTAAGCACTTTTGATTCAGGTTTTCTAAAGGATTTATTTTTTCCAATTTTTTTTAAAGGACCTCATACATATTGTCCCATGCCACTAGTAAGAGGAAAGGGTTCAACACCAGAGAAAAAAATATGTGAGTAAGGATACTTATCTCCTTTCCTAGTCTCACACTACTAGTAAGAAGTACAAGCTTATCATTGAAGACTATTAAGGACGAAAGGTGTAATGATTGATATTTTTTATTTTTTATATTTTAGATTGATTTTTCATTGTATGCTGATATTTGGCTTATTAGGAAGGAACATTCTCCCCCCCACCCCCCCCCCTCCCCAAATATTAGCCTCATGCGACTAGTAGGATGTAAGGGTTTAACACCTTAGAAAAATATGGATGGTAAAAATATTTGGGTAAAGAAGTCTAGTGCTTTCTGTTGAAAAGAGAGCTTATTTTAAAGGAGTTTCCATAAGTAATCTTATAGAAAAAATTGTACGTAAAATGATATATAATGGTATAAACCATAACAGGGGTGAGACACACAATGCCTAAGATGAATAGTATGAACATGTGTCATATATGACAAGAATGTCAAGATATGATCATGTTATGATTAATATATCTTCCAATGGATGAAATAAATAATTTTTTTTGTTAAATGAATTGACTATGCAAATGGCCTCCCCTAGTGAGGATAGTACCCATGGAATAATACATTTTTTATTAAGGAATGGTTTGACATGGATTTTTATTCTCTTTTTACTCTTTTTAATTTTTCTAGGTTTTGGTGGATAAGGGTTGAAAATGGACTCAGTGGGAGAGAGTTCCATGCTTATAAAAGTTGAATGGTCCTAATTTATGAGACTTGGGGTGGACAAGGTCCAAGTTAATGGAGTAGCTAGAAGGATTTTCAAGGTATCCATGATTGAAGTAGTCTTGATTTACGAGACTTGGATGGAAAAGTTCCAAGCCAATGGAGGAAATCCAAATATTTGAGGAGTCTCGATGTACGAGACTTGGAAGGACGTGGTCCAAGTCAAAGGAGAGAATTGAAATACTCAAAGATTCTTGATGTATGAAATTTAGGTAGATGAGGTCCAAGTAAAAGGAGGGAATTTAAATATTTGATAATTCTTGAAGTACGAGACTTGGGTGGATGAGATCCAAGTTAATGAATGTGTGATTAAATAATTTTTCAATGAGATTGAAAAACCTATATGACTTTAAAGGTAATTTTTTGATGCAAAGAATGTATTGAAATTCATATTCACCTATGAGTGGAATGATGTGAGGAAAAAAGGATTGATCTCAAGATGTGTATCTGAGGTTACTTATAGGCCATAGAGAGAAAATATTCAATTTTTATCCTTTTAGGTAGTGGATTAATTCATTTGATGATAGATTTTTAATTAAATCTTGAAATGGTTTCCCAAGAATATTCCTAGGAATACGCACCTCATAGAGTTTACGCATATAGATGTCTTAATACATAGGAATCATCATTGTATGTTTAATAATGTTATGTAAAGATTAATAAGACTATACATCGATTGATTTTTGTGAAACATTATTAAATTCGAAATTTATCGTTTGAGGTATTATGGAAACAGAAGGCTACATTGTTACAAGTGTCCAAACTTGTTGTTGTGTCTCTACAAAAAGACTAGGGATGTTAAGCATAAGAGTTAGCATTGAAATAAAAAAAACAGGCTTAACAATTCTTGATGATTGATCCTCTTCTTGAGATTCTTCATTTATATCATAGATGAGAAAGGATTCTTGAAGAAAATTCAAGTTATCTCTTGATATTGGAAGATTTTTTTACAACTTTGACTGAACTAATGGAAGGACATCCAGAGGAGTGATTGACTGGTTTTTATTTGGAGATGCTTGTTCTTTTTCATCTTGATCTCATTGAGTTTTATTATATATAACATTTGGCACAATGTTCAACTCTTCATTAAAAGTTGTGGTAGTTGGTATTTCTTTAGTTTTGAGAGCTTTGTAATCAATTTATATTTCAATAAATCTCATGTCAATTAAGTCTTTGATGTAATGTATAAGTCACATGCATCTATATGTTTGATGACCATTTAATGCAATGAAATTCATAGTATGTCTTGGGTTTTTACCAAGCTAGCTTAGGTCCCCCTTCAAAAAAAGGGTTTTGCAATTGGATTTTTACCATTTTATCCTTTTCTAATTGATGAAATAAACTAGAAAGACTTTATTTGAGGGGTGTGAACTAACCTTTGACTTTTAGCGGAGTAGTGTCTTTGCTAATTTGTATGATTGACGTTTTGGGTAATTTATCACTAAGTTGAGAATCTATGTGAGTGAGTTTCTTCAACGTCTCAAGATTTTTTCTCGACCAACTCATTTTTTGATGTCTTACATGAATCCATCATTGTAATGAAAAATGGGGGTAGCATGGAAGCTTGGTTTATGTGATTATATTTTGGAAAATTAAATGCAAAAATACACCTCTTAATTGACCCCTAACAAATTTAATTCTAGAATGGAAGAGATTGAATGTGAAATTTGATGTCTCAACCCTTAAAAATGTGAATGCTAAGATGGAAGAGGATGGGAAACGTGATTTATGTGCTCGAATCTTAAAAAAAGTTACAGTTAATATAGACGAAGCTTACCGATGAAAGGGAAATACTCAAATATCAATAATGTGAATGTCGAGAAAAGATGTGATGAAAATGATGATGCCAAAAATTTAACAAAGTGAATGTTAAATTTATGGATGTAAGATGGGTGAGTGCTTAAATTTTAACAATTTCTATGCCAAACTAAAATACGTAAGCGAATGGTAAAAATATAAGATCTTGATGAATGATAAGATTTTGCTGACGTTTAGAGCTACACAATTTTTCCCACTCTATAACTTTTTAAATTTTAGTTGCATTTGGCATCCTTATGATGATGTACAATCCATTAGGATTGGTCCCTGACCCACCCCCTGATGGTGCTGGTGCCCCTTATATCATACGTTCAAGATCCTGGAGGGATGTGACTTATGGCTCTCCAAAACCCTCTCTGCCTGGGAATCTATAACCAAATATCATTGATGAGACACTGTCCTTTCTGATCCCTACATCGATTACTGATGTGACTCAAGCATCAAGGGAATTGTTTCTTATTGGTAAAATCATGGGGCCTAGATCCCCATAGGAAGAAATGAGAAAATGGGTTCAGATCAAATGGTCCCCCTGTGCCCTCATGGAAATTGCAACATTACCCAATGGATTTATCCTCTTCACCTTTAGCCACAAAGAATATTTTGTGATAATGTTATTGGGAGGGAATTGGTTTTTTTGTAGGAGAGGATTTTATCTTCGAAGGTGGACTCCATGATTCAGTCCACAAACTAAAATCATGACTCAAGAGCCAATATGGGATCATATTCCTATCCTCCCCTTACAATTTTGGCATACTGCATTCATTGAAGGTATTTCTTTATACATGGGAACTCTCATTTCTATAGATCAAGTAATAAGATCTTGTTCTAGATTCATTCGTGCTAGGTTTTGTGTTAATACTGACATTAGTATTCCATTACCATATTCCATTGAGATCCATTTAGACCTAGGAACATGGGTGCACTTATTGAGTATGAATATATACCTCAGGATTGCTCAATATATAAAAGCATTGGCCATAGAGCCCATGTTTGTCCCTCCAATCTAGCCCCAAAATCCAAGGAGCAACTACATTCCCTAAAGAACAAAGGGAAATACATTCCCAAAATAAAAAAGGAAGTTAACACCTCCAACCCCTTTTTTATGTTTTACAAGAGGAGGTAAAAATCCCCTGCTAAAACCACGTCCCTCACCCACTTCCATCTGCATCTCCCCCTAAAGACAATTCAGTCTAAATAGATAAATACTTCCTCTACTCATCCCTCAAATGTATTTCCTGAGAAGAAGCCTCCAATGGATCATCCTTTTTTTTTGACACCTCCCCTCTTCTTAGAGATCCTTGCTTCATTCCCATTGTTTGAGCATTCTTCTTGTTTTACCACCCCCCTTCCTCACCTTCTTTTTGTGAGCTTCCTAAAAAAGCTATAAATATTGATATCTCCATCCAATCTGAACCAGAATAATATCTTATTTCTACTCCTCCACCCGATCTTCCTCTTTTGAGAGAAAATTCTCCACACCCCTCCCCCTAAGCCTCGATATCTACAGATCTCATCCTAGGAAGAAAAACTAGAAATAATACTAAACAGCGTATAGATTTGGGTAGCAAAAATCTCAAAGGAAGACATACCAACCAAGCTAAGCTTCAAGAAGAAACACCTCAAAATATTTCTGAAGGAACACATGGAAGCCTCACCATTCAGTGGGGAGGGAAGTATAAATCCAAAAAATGAATCTCTTATCTTGAAATGTAAGGGAAAATAAATATCTGCAGAAAAAATAATCCTTAAAGATTTCAATCTTAAAATAAATCCAGACATTATGATGTTATAGGAAACAAACATGAAAGAAGATGATTTGTTTCATAGGATATGGCCTAATAATTCTTTGATTCTCAGACTTCAGTTGGTATCTCTGGTGGCATATGTACATTTTTGAATCCCAAAATCCTTTTTAGGTAATGCATTACTAAAATTCCCCATTACCTAGGAATGATTTTTCAAGAAATAGGATATAGTGTTGGATGGATTACATTGAATGTTTATGCTCCTAATCTGGAAAATCACAGGGACAAGTTTGGAGAGAATTTTTGGAATTTTGTAACACGTGTAAGCATCTTCCTTGGATTATTATAGGTGATTTCAACACTCCCCTCTATATTTCAAAAAATAAGGGAGGGACCAACATCAACATAAAAAACATTGATTCTTTGTCTAATTTTATTAGGAAAGGTGAATTATTTGACTTTGATATTCATGGAGCCTCTTTTACCTAGTCTAATCGAAGGTTAGGAAGAAACCATATTCAAATTAGATTGGATATTATGTTTACTCCTATAGACTAGATTGCTCACTTCACTGAATTTTACATGATGACACTTCCTAAAATTGCTTTTGATCACTTCCCTTTTCTTCTAAATGCTACCCAAATGCAAAACCCGAAACACCCTCCATTTCATTTTGAGTTAGCTTGAATTCAAAGCCATAATTTAGATAACCTCATTTCTCAGTGGTAAAAGAATAAATTTTTTAGTTCGGCCATGTACATATTTTCAAAAAAATTAATCATGTTAAGAAAGAGCTCAAAGATTGGAAACTAAATTCCTTTGGAGACATCCGTAAAAGGAAGGATTTTCTCACTATAAAATTGGATGAAATTTTTTCTAGCATAGAGCTTGGAGGAAAAAATCCTACTCTATACCAACAAGAATTAACACTCCTCAATGACTATCATAATACCTTTACTGAAGAAGAAATATACTGGAGGTAGAGATCTTGGGCAATCTGGTTACAACAGGGAGATCGAAATACAACAACTTTTCATACTACCACCACCAAGAAAAAAAGTAGAGATAAAATTAAAGAGCTCATAAATATGAATGAAAGATATTTAAATACTAAAGACACCATTGTAGTAGAGTTGGTCCATTACTATTCTATTATTCTTCAAGAAGATAAACCTCCTTGTGAGGAGGATAGTCAGGAGATGTTGCAACATATTCCTAAATAGATCTTAGAGGATATAAACACTTAGCCTTTTTCCTTGGAGGAATATCATAGAGCTATTTTTGATATGAAGGGGAACAAGTCACTTGGCCCGGGTGGATTTCTTGTAACTTTATTTCAAACTTATTACTATATTATCGAGTCATATTTGTTTGTTGCAGTCTCTAAATTCTAGTAGAACGATCTTCTACTCGAGGAATAGAATATGAATTTTATGGATCTTGCTCCTAAGTCTTTTGGATCTAAAATGGTCTCAAATTTCAGTCCCGCAATTCTCTGCAACACTTTTTATAATATGATTACTAAGATGATGGCCTCTAGAATCAAACCCCTTCTTGAAAAATTAATCTCAGAACAACAGAATGACTTCCTTAGTGGAAGAATGATTCAAGGGGGAGTAATGTATGAAGCTATCCATACAACCTCTCTTATTATAATAGTTGGTATGATTATTAAGTTTAATATGCAAAATAATTTTGATAGGGTGAGTTGGAATTTCCTTCTCAGAGTGATGAAATTTTTTGGATTCAGGGATAAATGGTGCTCTTGGGGTCCATAGTTGTATCTCCTCTCCTAGGTTTTCAATCCTTATAAATGGCATTCCTCAAGGATATTTCACCACAAGTAGAGGGATAAGACAAGGTTACCCACTATCACATTTTTTGTTTATCCTCATGGCTAACACACTTAGTACAGTAGTTTTTGTAGCTAAAAGATCTAGCAGATTTGTAGGTGTTACTATTACTTCTAAGGTTCCTGTAGCTACCCACAACTAATTTTTGGATGATATTCTCCTATTAGGTGTTGCTTCGGTGGTGGAGGCTAAAATATTGAAAATAATATTAGATTGGTATCAATCTTCTTCCAATCAACTTATAAATTTCACGAAGAGCAACATTACTTTCATAAATACCCCCTACTAGACAAATAAAGATCACTGTCATTTTTGGATGTTGCATCATGGATTTTCCTTCTTCTTACTTGGGGCTCCCCCTCTTTAAAGGAAGGAAACTAAAAAAATCTTTGGAATTCGGTCATTGAAAGATTTAGGAAGAATCTTACAGGCTAGAAAGGAGTCCTACTAGTCAAGCTAGTAAGCTACAATTGGTTAAAGCCACTCTGCAAAGCCTTCCCATATACTTTATGTATCTTATTAAAATTCCTTCCTCAGTTACTGATAGTATTGAAAAAATTAAAAAAAAATTTCCTTTGGTCTAGAGCTGAGGGAAAAAAAAGGTTCCATATGGTCTCTTGGAATGTGGTCTATATGCCTACAGTGTTAGGGGGTCTTAGTTTACGTAGAGTTATTGAAATGAAATTTTCTAGGTTAGCTAAGATGGGATGGGGTGTGGATTCCAAAGGTAAATATAATTGGATTTAGATGTTGATTTCTAAATACCTATCTCCATGGGAAAATTTCTTCACTGAAGATATTATGAGTGTCTTGGCAATGTGGAACTCTATAGTTAGCAGTCAAAATCTGCTGTAGTCAGGTACTAAATGAAGACTAGGAAATGAAAAGTAGATATATTTCTATAAATATTGATGGATAGGGGATAAACCCTTATCCTCTTAATCATATTGGGATCCTCTCAGGACTCACCTCACTATATTTTGTGGAAAAATTGTTAAGGGTTATATTAACAGGTTCAAACCTTCTTCGTGCTGATAGGTACCATTTTGGGAAGGTGGCATCTCAATCCAGATGCAATGATGGGATAAACTAAAGATTTTTATTTCCTCACATTACCTACAATTTTTTCTAGAGGAAGATACTCATATTTGGACACTATTAATTTTGGGAGATTTTTTGGTCAAAGCAACTTATTTCTCCCTCCCACATCATTCAGAGGGTCATCCTCTAAATCATATCTGGCTCCCACAGGTGATTCCCAAAATTGGTTTTTATACTTGGTTGGCATTCCGAGACTCTTTCCTCTCATGTGATAATCTTAAATGAAGAGTGGTATCTCTTCCAAAGAGGTATGCATTATGTCTCAATCCTCTTGAAACTTCTATTCAATTTCTTTTCCACTAATTTTTTTCTTATTCTATATGGAGTCTCCTATTAAATAGCTTTGGGGTCTTGTGGGTATTTCCTACCATCATTTCTAATGTCATCCTTAAATGAAAACCCTTTTCTAGACACCAAGTTGTAACTCTTTCTTGGAAACTCCTCCTCCCCCATGCCTTATGGAATATCTGGAAAGATAGGAATAAAATAGTTTTTTATTCAAAGAACAGTCTAAAAATACCCTCCATATTTACTCCCTTGTAGTCTCTGGTGTATAGGAAAATTTAAATTTCTTGATCTGGAAACAATATAAATTTTTTTTCTCTTAACTAATGAGCCCTTGAAATAACCAAGTACCTGAGGCACGAATTTGTTGGGTTTTGGCATACAAAAGAATGGCACGAAGGAATGTGTGGAGGTAAATATTGGGAATGTGTAAAGGCTCATGCCCAGGTGGGATGGGTTCATGACTTAGTCACTTTTGGAATACAGATAAAATCATGTTAAATGAACACATGGAAATGTGACTAGATTCAATTATGGATAAAGTTAAGCTACGAAGACTTATAGCTCAAGGAAAGCATATTCCTGAGTATCATTATGGTTATCATGAAAGGATTAAGAGTGATAAAAGTGAAGTTAGTTATGGCTAGCTGGAATTTGCATGCTGAGGATACTTAAGTAGGAAAAGACATGATGACATTTGGTATGTTCTTGGGTAACGATGGAGTGGTTAGAATGGATTCCATTGATTCCCTTCTTATGTATTGATTTACATGGTATCAAGGGAGAAGGAGGAAGTAGATGGATAGAGTGGGAATTAGGGAAAGTATGTGGGAAGTATCTACTGTAACTTGTGTGATGAAATTATTGTAGGAAGCACTGAAACTTTGTGAATGTATCTTGCCCATGTATGGATCTCTTGATATATCTTTGCTACTGTAAACACTTGTAAAGCAATAGATAATGAAGTATTCTAAATATATGTATCTAATTGTTTAAACTCTTGTCTTATTTACACTGATAATGGTTTAGATCCAATTTTCTTATGATATTATGATGTTTTCTTTCATGTTATGGTGCATCAGTGTATGGCTCTAGCTTTGTTACTTTTCTTCTTGTGATGGATGCATATATTACTATTCCTATAACATTCCTCCATTAATGATAAGTATTCTTAAAAATCTCACATAAAATAGGGTCTCATCGCATGTGCGTGCCTCAAGTGAGTGCCTAATCTAGGCTGGGTGATAGGCTGACGTGCTTGGGGTTTGAAGATGAGTTAGAGGTAAACATTGACTACATCTTGGTTCTATTTCCGGGACCTCTTTTGAAGTTGTTATAAGAATGGTGTGTGATGAAAATATTATTGTTCTTGTACAACATCGAGACTTGGATTAAAAGCATGAAGAATGAGTTTTCTTAGTAATTTAACATTGGACTTGAGTTTGATGCATGTAAACAGGTAGAGGAGAACCTATATCATGAGCTCTATGAGACATTATTTTGTTGTTTTCTGGTATATTTGTATGAATGGATATCAACATATGCATCAAGGAATATCTGGTATTATAGAACTCATGTTTATACCCAGGAATAATATCAGAGGTTGCATGATGATGATCTGATCTAGACTCGTGTTTTTTTATCACTGGTGGAGAGGTGTGTTGAATAGCTATACCTTGGAATAAACAGATTCTATGTATTAATTCCTAGAAATTCATTGAGTCTGAGTTCTTATGGGAGCCAAGAGGATCGTTCTTACATGCTATGTTATTAGCCATTAAGATCTTGATCATCACTTTAAGTATTGAGGAATTTCTTATGTCTAGATAACTTCCCATTAGGCACGGGGCATAGAAGCTGGTGTGGTGAGAGATGGAAGATCCTATAGTAGAAGTAGAGAGAGAAGATATGAAGCTCAAGTATAATGAAGCACAAGAAAGGGAGTTGGCGAGATAACATGAAGTTACTGAATTGATGGATTTATGGAGGTAGACATTGCGGGAAATATTTGAGGTTTGCGTGGAGGGCATGGGACCTGAGAAGTCTGTGCTACACCATCTTGGAAATAATGGGAGAGAAAAACCCTCGAATTCTAATGGGAGCTCATTATATAGATAAAGGAGAGCCATAGGCACGCATCTTAGCCCACCTGGTGACCATACCTTAGTGCTTAGTTTTCTAATTCATGAGATATAATTTTTCATTTAGTTCTTATATGGTAGCACAAACATTTCTAGTGTTTGGAGGTATTTGTTTTGGCACATTATTTGGGAAAAGTGTGGCTACACAAATTTTAGGTATTACATTTGGAAGTGGTTTACTATCACTTACTGTTGGCACGTAATTTAGCACGATAGTGGGTATGCAAAGTGCTTCTTCATCAAACCCCTTACCTATGATGGGAGGAGGATCTAGAGGAATAAGAGCTAATGGATCTAGTGGATCTGGTGGTAGAGGAAACACCAAAGGGAATCAAGGTTCTAGATATGGCAGAAAAGGACCACAACACCATCAGTAATTGTTTAACAATATGTCTCTACATTTTCTTTATTACAACGACATTGAAGATGTAGCGGATCATGTACATAAGTGCGAAGTACTATGACGCACTACGGGGATTATTCCTCTAGATTGTAAAGTAAGTTAGTTTGTAACTACGCTACAAGGTTGCACATATAGATAGTACCAGAATTATGACCCCAATCAGATGACAATGGATCATACTATGCTACGTGATGACTTCTTAGTGTAATTCCATATTCTTGAGTTTCTAAAGAAGAGCATCAACGCGTTGAAGGAGATTCAACAAGGTATGGAAGAGAGTGTGTGAGAGTATGACGCGTTTTTAAAAATCTTCTGTCAAAGTTGTCTTACGATATCCATCCCTCTCAACATGCTCAATGGTTCATTAGGGGATTGATCACGCCTTTCAGATGATCAATTTTGCAAAATAATTTCACAGATCTGTGTGAGGCCTTGGAGGATGATTTACATTGCTGAGGCCATCAGAAGTGCTGACACTGGAGTAAGCCCATTTTTAGAAGCACATATCATTTTCATGGCGGAGCATCTTGAGAAATTATCTACAAATTCAGCTCATGAGACTTTCATTGGACTATGGTGCATGGATTTTGAGATAGAAGGACACACAAAAGATAATTTTCCACAAAATATGGTGTACGCCATGTCATTAGATTGTGAGATCTATCCCAAAGATCATGATCTAAGTAGATGCCCATTTTTGTAACCCACATTGTATAAGAATGTGCCTTCTTTTTGTAAGATTTTTTCATCTACTATGCATGATACAAAGGATTGCTAGTTGATATACCAAACCCATGATGTCATTGATATTGGTGTGCACTAGAACAGCATTGGGGATGATTCTAAGAATGAAGGTCATCAGTTTGAAGGGTGCACAGATGGAGACAGTTGAGAAAGGAACTTTGTGGAGGATTCAGAGGTCATGGTGGTCAAGGAGGTAGGAGTGAATTTCCCCATGGAACTTGTTACAATTTTTGATCTATTGAACACTACAAGTGTGAGTGTCTAAATTTGTTACAATTCTCATGGTACATGAAGAAGCATAAGTATGAGGAGTGCCCTGACTTATATGAGCGCATGAGCCAGAACCAGAAGAAGGAAAGGGGCACAAGAATAGTGAGTGTGAAGTTGTAACATCCACTTTTTAAGACTTTAGAAATAAGGGATTTTTTTTTAAACATAATGTTCTTCTTCTAAATTAATGCAATTTATAACACACATTTCATTGCCAATCTATCTCAGAGAAAAAAATCATATGCAAATGTAATGACTCAGTGAGACAATGATCTCTCATTCCATGACTCGGTATTAAACCAATATCTCATGTTAAGTTAATAATGTGTATACTATGTATACTTGGTTCCTTTACCCTTTTAGGAGTACCCAAGTTTTATGTCAAAGAATACTATTTGAATACCTGTTACCAATACTCATATGAAATCCTACATCTTAAACTAGGTGACATAGGACAATGCAACCAACAACTTGTGATACTATAGCCAAATTTTTAAACATGTCTACCATGTTTACATTCCACGATGACATACTCGTTGAAAGGAATATGTCCCTCACCACACTTATTTTATTATCTAGAATGGTCTTTCTTAACTTATGTCAACCCAATCTGAGTCAAATTCTCACACTAAACAAGGGTAGCTTACATGCACTAGTTTGGAAGACTACTCATGGTGACTAAGGATACATAGACATAATCAATTGACTTACGTCAATTGGGTGTTTCTAGTCACCCTAAGTCAACATGAGTTGACCACAACACTAGCTCATGTTTTCTATCTGTGTTTAGGGTGGAACCATGAACCAAACTTCCACTTATGTCAATCGAACTAAGTGGGGTGTTGAGGCATAGCTAGTTGCATCATAGTATCCTCATAATGGCCCAAGTCATTGTGAAGGTACTATGCCACAGTAGCTATGTTTCAACATCCAACCAAGTTTCCTCAACTTAGTTTAACATACTTAAGAATATATTAGTTTATTAACCCAATATGTTATTATATTATATTTTAACGATAACAACACTTTTAAGGGTCTACTAAGCACAATTTAACCCAAGAAGGTTGCGAGGTGTATTTTACAAAAGAGGAAGGTATGCAGATAAAATCTACTTTCCTAACACATTATGAATTCATGCTTATGTTTATCTTAATCTTAGCTATTTATTTCCATATGTCGATCATGTTTGAATTTAGGGTTATAAAAGTGAGATCATTAGATCCTCTTACTACATTTTTAGCTTTAGCTTGTAACAAGCTTATTGAAACTTTTACTTTAGACTTCATAATACTTGAAATCCTAAATCTCTTGTTATTATCCTTTTTAAACATTCATGTTTCAATTATAGAAATCAGCTTAAGGAAAACACAACCAACCATCCTCGTTATTTAATCATAACACCCTAAAAAGATATCATATATAGCTCTTCATTTTAAATTACAAGGAAGATATCATTTTTTCTTATCAAGGACTAATGTCCTAATTATGAAAACATATCACATATTCTTAGCATAACAAAGAATTCATACACATTTATATAATAAAATCATATTCCCTTTTTACTATTTATGGATCTACCAAAGAGTATCAGCTTAGTTGTCCTCTTTACATGTGAAATTAAATCAACTATAAGTGCAGATCCTTAATCCTAGAAGCTTAAATAAATCCCATAATATTTTAAGTTGCTATAATCCCATATTACATACATATCTATATTTCCCCCATCATGAATGATATTGCTTAGTAATATTACACAACTTATGTTATGAAAGTCTCATAAGTAAATCAACAATCAACATTCACCAAAGCAATTATATTTATCAAAAAGAGAGTTCTCCACTCTCCTAACTTAGGAAATAGTTCAAAGGATTACAAAATGTCATTGCATCAATATAAAAATAGTTTTAATACATCTTCTTTTCCCAACAAAAGTACATTTGAAGTAAATTTCACTACATAGTCATCATAATAAAGAGATAATTTCTTTAGTAAAACACATGTAAATTTCTATATGTCTTTCTCCTTTCATCTTTTATGAAATCCATCTACAAAATTGTTAACACGAGTCAGTTCATATGAACTGAGCATGATAAATGCTATAACGTTAAAACAATATGCTTTTATCGTACTGTTTCACAAAAGGAACCCTGTTGTTAATGAAACGATTCCAAGCTCAAAATTTAAGATTAATACATAGACGTATGTCTCAAACAATATCAGCAGAGAGCTTCATGAACAAAATAAAGAGTATAGTCACGATATAAACCGCCTAAGTAACCACAAGTAAAGTCAGAATATCTAATGGAAAAATGAAATCCCACCAATAAGGTTAGTATCCAACATTAAATAACAAGGAGAACAGTTTTAAGCTAAATCCAAAAGATTTTATCAAATTCCTGGAAACTAATCAAGCTTACCAGTTACTTAGATCGGGTAAACCATCCAATGAAGATAGAAACACAAAATTGCATCAATATCCAAGGAATCTAATACAAATATATACACATCTACCTTTCGATCAAAACAACCCTGAACATGTTAATCATCGATTATACAACATCTCAAAGCTTTCATAAGAAATAAATTGAGAAACGTCATTAAAGCAAGAAGAAGAAACACAAAAAAACTCAATCAACTTACATAGATTGGGTGTGTCTAGTCACCCTAAGTCAACATGAATTAACCACAACACTGCATATCATCCATTTAAACAACATCACCTAACCAAGGCACAACTCAGAATCTAAGTGATTATGTTGAGACATGGAACTAGTTCCATTCATAGGATCATCGTAATGACCCAAGTCATTACGAAGGTAGTATGCCACAGAGTAATGTGTATCAACATCCAAATGAGTTTCCTCAACTGGACTAACATAACTTCAGATTATAAAGTTTATCAACCTATTTAATCATTGGCCTGTACAAGATTAATCATAACAACTCTTTTAGATTCAACTAAACATCAATTTAACCTATATAGGATACATAGGTCTGAATTACATGAGAGGTAGGTATGCAGATATAACCTTCTTTTCTAACCATTCCAAACTACATGATCATGTTTATCTTATATGTATCATCTTATATCATATATGGATCATAAATAATCTACAATGAAATGGACAAAAGTTCATTAGATCTTTTCTTACTTCATATTCCACAGCTTAAAACAGGAACTTATTTTAAACTATAACTTCATAAACAACACAAGACCCATAACAGTCCCAAGGAATCCTTTTAGTTCCCTTTTTACAGCATCAAATTTTTTATCTATATAAATATTCCTCAAGGAAGAACACAGTCAACCATCCTCATAATCTATTCATAATAATTAACAATATCTCAGTAAAGATTTACCATTAATTACAAGGAAAAGGTCCAACTTCTCTTTGAGAAGCCAAAAATGACCTAATTATGAGAACAATAGATCAGATATATTTTAATATACCAAATTAGAAGTGATTCACCCAGGTCTTCACATAACTCAAAGACTGGAATCTCTTTCCATTATTGAAGAGTGTGTAATCAATAGTATGAACTATTAGTTACATCTCTTTTATGTGTAAATAAATCAACAAATATTTCATATCCTTAATTCAAGACCACTTATATAATGACAAGAACCATATCAATTTTCTCAATACCATAGCACTTAGAGTACTTATCTCCACTTCATTAATGATGTTACCTCCTAATTCGTCCCGATTTATGCCAATGAAGGGGTTTTCATTCCAAGTAAACTCAACAATCAAAAAGGAAGGAGAAGCATACCATTTCTCAACAACAGGGACTGGTTCATTCACTGGATACAAAGATATGTCAATTATTACAAACAAGTGTCGTTACAACAAGAGAGAGAACTAGTAAGATTAGTCATCTTCCTTTACCAACCAAAGTTACACTCTTACAAAGATAATGTCGCAAGCATAATCCCATGCCTGATAAAGATCGACAAGATCTATATTAAAGTAAGAACATATGTAACGTCCCATATGGGTAACTCATTTCATAAACTATGAAATCCATCTGCAAAATTGTTAACCATGAGTCAGTTCTTATGAACTTGAGCATGATAAGTTCTATAACATTAAACAAAATCTTTTATCTAATTTTTTCATTAAAGGAACCCTATTGTTTATGAAACACTTCTGAAATCCCAAACATAGGATTAAACAGATTGACTTGATCTCCACTGTTATCAATAAGTAAACAATCTAGTATAAAATAACATAAGGATTTTCACCCAATCACAAACATATGTCCTAAACAATTTCAGCAGAGAGCTTCATGAAAAAAATAAAGAGTATAGTCACGATATAAACCCCCTGAGTAATCACAAGTAAAGTCAAAATATCTAATGGAAAAAATGAAATCCCACCAATAAGGTTGGTCTCCAACATTAATAACAAGGAGAAAATTTTTAAGCTAAATCCAAAAGATTTTATCAAATTCCTAGACAACTAATCAAGATTACTAGTTACCCAGATAGGGTAAACTTTCCAATGAAGATACAAACACAAAATTGCATCAATATCCAAGGAATCAGTAATAAAAATATATACACATCTACCTTTCAATCAAAACAACCCTGAACATGTTAATCATTGATTATACAACTTCTCTCAAAGATTTCATAAGAAACAAATAGAGAAACGCCGTCAAAGCAAGAAGAAGAAACATAAACACCAAAACTAGAAATATTCCATGAAGAGCATAGTTCTTTTAATAAATAATTTTAAAATGAAAGTAGAGGATTTAAAGAGATAGGGCCTATCATGATTAATAGTACTCATGTCTTATTTTCCTCATTCCAAATCTTCAAGCAAAACTTCTACCGCAAGATTTCCACAAAAATGCCAAAAACTAGGCTTTGAAACTTTCCTTTTCTTCCTCTTATATATTCCTTGCTTATTTTCCATTACTATCACCACCATGCAAGGTGAAAATAAGCATGCAAAAATTTGAATTGGAGGTTCAAAAAATGAAAACCGCATGCAAAGATACAAAGCTCCCAAAAGAAAATGAAATAATGAAAATTGTAAGCCATCTTTTTGTCCAACTTTTTGTATTTCCTAGGCAATTTTTGCAATGTTCAAGATCAATAAATACCAACAAGCATGATAGAGTCCTTACCTTATTTCCCTCCTTCGTCAACTCCTTGTTAGATATAACCAAATTTTAAAACTCCGTGCAATAAAATTTAGCAAAGTTGATAACTCAGCTTCCACCAAATTTCCCATGCATTCACCAAAATTGGTGGTAAGAGGGTATTTAAATCCCCATTAAAACCTTTTAAATACCTTAGAAATTGGTGCCACCAACACCTCTCCATATGTCATCCACATCATCCCCTTTAGGTTAGGTTCAAAAACATTAGCTTAGAAACCAACTTAGGTCCTTAGGTTAGTTTATTAGTTTAGTCTTAGAATATCCTAATTACATGACTTAGGATTCCCTTCATCTAATAAAAAACCATATTAATAAAATTATCTAGCTTATACTTAGGATTGGATAAAAAACTTAGGAACTTAGATTTAAATTAGGTCCCCTAAATAATCATTCAATTTACCAATTCAACATTACCGAATGAAGAATCAAAATTGACGTTCTTTGATCACTTATGAAGAACGTGTATAGAATAGATCACCTGTGATCTTGCAGAAGCCTGGGTTTATAAATCCAACATTCTACCCAGCTTGTTCAAGATGACCTTGATGTCATAAAATTGAAAGCATGCCTTTGATCATTAAAATTAATCAAATTTATAGCTATCCTGCATCAGAAATCATATAGTCTGAAGCACAAGTTCAAATGCAACCTTGAATATGAATGAGTTTAGGCTGAATTAATTTCCTCTATCCACATGCAGCGAAAATTCAACATAAGAAGGAATGAAATACTTAATTTTAAATTCAGAATAGACATGGCGGGATTGTATCTATTTTTAGAAGATAACATATTATCTACAACAAACATGATTGCTTAATTCACAAGATTACACCATCTTCAAACAAGAATCACATATCAACATTTACAACTTCGAGTACACAAGTCATCGTAGATATCAACCATGTTAGAGGCATTACATGCCTCCCCCCAAAAAGCATAATCATCCCGATGATTAACTTAGTCATTATTCTTAAACAAGAAAAATAATCATAATTATAGTTATTTTACCCACAAGTTCTCAAATAGAAACCAGATTTGAGGAATTTAAGATTTCACAATTTATTACAGCATTAAAATAACTATTCTAGTACTAAGAAAAATATAGTACCTACCCAAAACTAGTAGAAATTAAAGATAGCTTTAAAAGAAGTCTTTAATTGTTTCCAACATCAGAACTAATTTTGTTCAAATAAATGAGGAAAAATAATTTTGATGTCTGCAAGGTTTTCCCATGTTGCACTTTCCTCATTAAACTGGTCCCACTGAACCTTTCATTGACTAATTTCATGATTTCACAAGTGTAACTAGTGGGTTTCCAGCACTCTTATGGGTTCAACCATGATTATTCCTGGGTCTTGGACCTGCAAAGAATCCCAATTTAACACGTGATAAATTTGAAACGTATTTCTTAAGCAAAGAAACATGGAAAACATCATGCATTTTTGAAAAAGTGGGAGATAATGCTAAGTGATAAGTTATAGGGATAATCACTTCAACAATCTTGAAAGGTCCCACAAAATGACATGATAACTTAGCTTTCATGCTAAAGGTTATAGAGCTCTTTTTAGGCATAACACGTAAACACACTTTTTCACCAAGTTCAAATTTCTTATTGATCCTTTTATGATATGCATAAATTTTTTTCCTATCCACAACTTCTTTTATTTTTTCATGAATCATTTTCACTTGTTGTCTATTTCATTAAGAATTTCAGGTCCAATTACCTCTCTATCTTCAATGTTATCCCAACTAACTGGAGTTCTACATGTCCTTCCATACAATGTTTCAAAAGGTTTCATTTTAAAATAGGAATGATACGTATTATTGTAAGAAAATTTAACTAGAGGAAGATATTCTTCCCATTTGTACTATTGATCCATGCAGTACATTCGTAACATATCTTCCAAAACCTGATTTACTCTCTCATTTTGACCATCAGTTTTCGGATGGTATGCAGAACTAAAATTTAGTTTTGTTCCTAAGGATGCATTTAGTGTTTCCTGAAACGAGACGTCATTCTAGGGCCCATATCAGATATAATCAATTTGGTTACTCCATGTAATCTAAAAAATTCATGCAAAAATATTTTCGCTAAAACATGTGAATCATCTTTGAGATTACCAATAATAATATGTGCTACTTTTGTCAATTTATCAACAACTAAAATAATATCATGTTTATTTCTTGACATAGGTAACCCCTGAACAAAATCCATGCTAATTACTTGCCACTTATATTGTAGTATGCTATGAGGATATAATAAACCAACTAGGTGCATATGCTTAGCCTTAACACACTGACATTCCAAGTAGTATGAAACAAAATAAGGTACATCTTTCTTCATCCCTTTCCAAAAATATTGTTGTTTTACATCAGCAAACATTTTTGTAATACTGGGATGTCCTAAGTAAGATGAATTATGAAATTCCATCATTAACTTTTTCCTTAACTCATTTCCCAAAGGTACGTACATGCACTTTTCATATCTTAGAATTCCTTCATTATCAAAGTTAAAACCTTTGTATCTTTCATACTTAGGATCTGCAGCAAGTTTTGTTTTTACCTTCTAAAAGTAAAAATCAGATTCCATGATACTTTTTACCTCATCCTTAAACTGAGTTCTCAAAGTTAAAGTGCAGAAATATGTTTCCTACAACTTAGTGCATCTACCACTCTATTTTCTTTGTCTTTAATGTAACTTATGTCAAAATCATATTGTGACAAAAAATATGACCATCTTTGTTGTCTTGCATTCAAAATTGGATGAGTGAAAATATACTTTAGCCTAAGATGATCAATCTTTAATTCAAAATATATTCCTAAAATATAATGTCTCCATACTTGAAGTGCATGAACTATGACAGTAAGTTGTAGGTCATGGGGAACATAATTCAACTCATATAACTTAAGTTTGTTTCTCTCATATGCTATAACATGATCATTTTGTAACAGAATACCTCCAAGTCATTCATCAGAAGCATCTATAACTACCGTAAAGTTTCCATTTAGATATGGTACAACCATAATAGGTGTAGATGTTAACTGATCTTTAATATATTTAAATGGTTATTTGCATTTATCACTCCACATAAAAAAATTGTATTTATTTTGTAATGAAGTTATCAGGGAAATGACTTTTGAATATTCCTTAAAAAACTTTCTATAGTAACTAGAAAGCCCTATGAAGCTTCTGAATTAATGTACATTTTTTAGGTGCAAGCTATTCAGTTATGGAAATAATATTTAATGGATCAACTACTATTCCATATTTGTTTATGACATGTCCCAAATAGTGCACTTTTGTTTCATAAAAAGAACATTTGGACAACTTACCATACAATCTTCTCTTTCTTAAAATTTCAAGTATTATTTTCAAATACTCATGATGCTCATCACTGCTTTTAGAATAGATAAGAATATTGTCTAAGAATACAAGTAAAAACTTTTCTAGGTATTATTGAAAGATATTATTCATTAAATTCATAATAATTGCAGGTGCATTTGTCAGAACGAAAGGTAAAACCATGAATTCGTAATGCCTGTACCTTTTCCTAAAGGGTGTTTTATGAATATCTTCATCTTTGATTCTTAACTGGTGATACCTAGAATGAAGATCTATCTTAAAATATACTGATGCAGCATGCATCTGGTCAAATAAATCATCAATTATAGGAAGTGGATATTTGTTTTTTATTGTTACTTTGTTTAACATCTTGTAATAAATACAAAGTCTAAGTGTTCCATCTTTCTTTTTCAAAAAAATACCAGTGCTCCCCAACGTGAGACACTCGGTCTTATAAAAACTTTAGGAATTTTTTTTTGTAAATGTTCCTTAATCTCTGCCAATTCAATGGTAGTCATCTGATAAGGTGCTTTGGAAATAGGATGTATTCCTAGTTTGATTTCTATTGTGAAGTCAAATTCTCATTTGGGCGGAAGACCAGGTAGTTCTTCCATAAATACATCACTGAAATATCTTAACAACGGAATATTTTCCATGAAATCGCTATCCTTTTCTGTTGTTTCAGAAATTTTTATTGCATAAAAGTGTAGCCTTTATTTTTGGCCTTTTTAATTTTCATAGCTGACACTTTTCTAACTAAAATCTCTCATTTTACCCCTTGTATGTCTGTTGTTTTCTACAGATCATCAAGGAAACTAATGTGTTTTTCAAAACAAACAAATTTTGCTTTATGATCAGTAAGCCAATTAACACCTATTATGACATCATACAACCCCAACGGAGAAACATAAAGATCTACTTTAGTGGAAAAAAATGGTAATTCTAGGAATTTTCCAAAAAGACATTTACTAACAGTATGGACAACATTATTTCCATAATGTACAGTCTAATATTTTTCCATTATTCCAGCTTTTCTTTTTAGTTTTTCACCTAATTTACTAGAAATAAATTTTTTTATCACTCTAGTATAAAAATTATAGTAATAGGCATACCAAATAATTTACCTAGCACTTCTATGGGTGTAACTTGTTTTTCAACTTGTTTATTAGCTACTGCGACATGTATCTTATGCCGATGATTGTTGTCATGTTTCTTTAGAGGAAACTAATTTGCATAGTGATCTTTACCATAGTTGAAACAACCCCCTACAAGTCCTCTTTTTGGTTTAAATTTATTACTAGCCATGAAATTATTGTTTTGTCCTCCAAAGGACTTCTTTCCATTTTATTATTCTTCACAATTTTTTTTGAATGTTTGTAGCAGGTTTATTTGTTGTTTTCTTATTATTATCAGTTACAAACTTTTTTTTGGCACCAAAATTTTTCCATGTTACCTTTTTGGGTGCGAGAGATGAAGAAGAATTATAAATTTTCTTATGATTCTCTTCCTTATGGGCATAGATTGATTTTAATTTATGTTTCTGTCGAATGGATTTTTCTATAACCCCTTCCATGGTGGTTGGGCTATGAATATCTACTTCACCCCTTATGATAGGATTCAATATCATAATAAATTTGTGTATCCTGAAATTCTCATCAATTTGATACTGAGGAACGTACTCAAGAAGTTTAGTTAACCTCTCCCAGTACTCAGTTACAATTAATTTTCCTTAAATTAAATTATGAAATTATGTCATTTTATGATCATAATAGAGTTATGGCAGCCAGTGTTTCCTAAAGCATCTCTTAAATTGATCCCAAGTGATGCTTGATTCATCAATGCTTAATTCAACTTTACGGTTGTCCCACTAGGAGGATGCTTCATGGGAAATCTGATAAGCTTCCCATACTTCTTTTGTTTCTTCTGAGAAGTTCCTTATTGCAAATTATTTCTCCATTTTAGTGAGCCAATTCTTAGCTCCATCCCCTAGTGTAGTGCCATAAAAATTTGGTGGACTTATTCTATTTATGTCATTTGTGAGTTCAGCTACTAATCTTGCCTCTTTATTTTCAGGTGGATTGGGTACATTTACATTTTCAATTACATCATTATTATTGACATTCACAAAATTATTATTATCAATGCCCGAATTTCCAGCATTGGTATTGTCCCTTGGAGGTGGCTGATTGTTATTAACAACATCATCTTCCTCCTCATTACCCATTACTTATTGTTCAAGTACAACTAAACAATCTCTTGTGCCCAACAAGGTCAGCAAGAATCTCATCAATTTTTTGTGCAGTAACTACCTCTCCACCTAGAGGTGGATTATTTTCACCACCTCTCCTTTTTCTAACCATTTTTTGTTAATAAGAAAATTAAGTTTTTATCAAATATGGACTTAATAGGTCCAAGAGCTGCAACCTTCAACTTTGATACCAAGATGTAACATCCACTTTTTTAAGACTTTAGAAATAAGGGAAATTTTTTTTAACATAATGTTCTCTATTTTAAATTAATATAATTTAGAACAAAAATTCTATTTCCAATCCATCTCATAACAAAAAACCATATGCAGATGTAATGACTCGGTGAGACACCGATCTCTCATTCCATGACTCGGTATTAAACTAATCTCTCATGTTAACTTAATAATGTGTACACTATGTATACTTGGTTCCTTTCGAGGTCATGCTGAGACAGCCGGTGGGGGTGGAATATGCGTGGGATGTAGACAAACTAGTTAGGCAGTCTAATGTCTTCGACACGCACTAGTGGAATTTGCGAATCTAAGGCAAAGAAGGCCCTTCTAGCTTGGACTGGTGTGATAGATCGATTGGCAAGGATGACTACTCGAAGGCTCCAATCAATATCGAGCTCTGGCATGATTCAATCTATGGGTTGCAGAATACATGGAAAATGACCTGGGATAGTTTCGTGTATGTCCCCAGATAAGGTCATATGGTGGATGGTGAAAAAAATTGACTCTATGGACGATTCTCTGGCCTAGTCAAAAATTCCCTAGCTTCGTTAGCTGCTATATCTAGTAAGGACAGTTGTTCGATGATGATAGGTTGAAGTGGAGTGGACCTGAATACCAAGGTGCGTAGGCTAGTGTCTATATCGGATTGACTTGTGGACTCGTTGGGCTGTGGGATCTGTGGATCACAACCATAGACTCTTGGTTGTTGTGGTCCTGTTATGGTCATACGCGAGATCAAGTTCTAATCCCTAGTATCCAGTAATCGTATGCTTTCTCAGCTTCTATGTTTAGATCCAACAGTTGTGCAATATTCTCAGAATACCTTACAGGTGTTCTCGCAACTTGGATTCTTAAGCTGGTATCTATATCTATGAGGGTGTCTCCAACGTTTGGTTGTGGGACCAAAGGATCATAGCCAAAGGACTGCTCTCTTTCGAATCCTTCTACAGTCATGTGAGTGCTTTGCCTAGGGCAACCTGTAGTTTCGTTGGTTCGACCAGAATGTGTGTGCTTGGTCGTCTTCTATGTTTAATCCTCTTAACTGAGAACTGATCAGTTGTAAATCTGTGGTTGTTTGGAATACTTGTATTCTGAGATTTTGGTCTATTTCAACTATTGCTGTGATGAGGTTTGGTTGAGGCACGATTGGCTCAAATATATATTCCCTGGGATCCTGAGGTCCCGTGATTGTCATACGAAATAAAATGCAAATCTAACTGTAACGAAGCAAATTCTAGCTATGTGAAATAAATCTAACATATATAACTTTTATTCTTCTAAGAAATCTTTTAACAATTTTAAGGAAAGCAAGCTATTTTAAGCGTATCTAGAAATAATAATTAAATAACAATTTAAAACAGATAAGATAACCGGGTGTAGTTATTTACCTGTGTGATTTGTAGAATTATTCTAAATAAATAAAATAGCTCGTCTAATCTATCTGCAAGATTCTCAATCCTACCGCAGAAGTGAGAAGTGAATCATAGTTTCTCAGAAACTATCAATCCTCACAGCTTCCCTGGCAATATTGAGAATAGAATTCACTGAAATGAAGCAATTTATCTACTCTATTTGATATGATTTTAACTAGAAATTTGAAATTTAAAACCTGGATTCCGCAGAATAGTGGCGAATCCGATGGTGTGTGTGATCTCGTCCCCTCAGTATGATCTCCTCGTTCTTTCATGTTCACGTGGATCCAGAAAAGCGTGTAATGCTAGCACGGATAAGATTAGATTTTAGGACAAGGACAACTCAGAATGTAGACCAAAAATGCGAGTAGGAGAGGGACAACGCAAGAGTACAGAGCTTGGCTTATGCGATTCCTAGCGGGATTTTACTGCGAGTCATGCAACGTGAAGCGACTGGAACCTATAACTATCTTATTCAAAGAAAAAAACCTGCAACTTTAATGGCTTCCTAAGCTATTCCATTCCAATGGATTGGATAAAATAAAAACACTGTTTGCACAAGCTGGATATGTGGCTTACCAACAGCTGAATAAAGCTAACCAAGCATATAATGGACTGAACTAAGAACTCTAAGCAACAATAAAATTAAATCTACATCAAAGAGAAATTCAGAGGCAAGTTTCAAGGCCGATTGGATGAAATGACAGCACTACCTGCACAAGATGGGTATGTGGCTTATCAACAGCTGAGCAATCTAACTAAAGATGCAAGTGAATTCAAGCTATGGCTTCTAAACAAGATAACAAGCTAAAATACTAAAATGAGGAGAGCAAAGATCAGTCTTCCAAATCCAGCCAAAACTTCTTCTCCTTTTCTTGCTTGTGCACAAACCATGCATTTATAGGAATTCAATCACCCAAAAACCAAAACCAAATGGAACTCCTAAACAATAAAAAAAGGAAAAACACTATTCCAGGGGACCAAAAACATAAATGCATGCTCAAGTCGGCAAGGAAAGCTGGTGAAACGTGATATTTCACACGATTCATGTCAAAAGAATGTTCTGGAAAATGTGTAAAGGACTGCCACCCTGATCAGGGCGGTGGTTATAGGACCGCCGCCTTGATCAGGGCGGCGATCACGAGACCGCCACCCTGTAGGGCGGCGGTTTCATCACTGAAGATCAAAAGGCCAAGGAAAGAAGAAAAAAGGGGGAAAAAAAAGCACGTGGGGGCTAAGTGGGGTATGCGGGATGTTAACGCATATTCGGAGAGCTTTCCTGGATCCCGAACACCTTGCGAAGAGACTTGTATCATCATTGGGGCACTTATTACGCTATTCTGCAGTACAATACCTTACAATTTTGGGTACATACATATTTCCCCCTCGAAGAAGTGTTTTAGCCATGAAGAGGCATAAAACGGTGGGTCTAAGTATGGCAGTCCCGAAATGGGGAGTTAGAAGCTATACCTTACTCGTCCGTGTGTTGAAATGACGCCATTCGAAATTCTCGCTACCTGCAAAATGAAAAGAGAACTCAAGTGCAGATAGATACAATAACTTTGGAAAACAAATGCTAAAAGGTCAGGGAATGTGAACGTACCATTTGTGCGGGGATAGGAACTTACCTCCGTCGGTGCTCCAAAACTTGCGAAAAGTTATTTTTTTAAAAATGAATCAGGGTGCTATATATATGAAAGTGGGCCCATTTTCCTATTCATTTGCGCAAGTTGATTTGATTTATTTTGAGCTCTGGGACCCACGGTGACGGTTTCTCGTGCGAGTAGAGTCGAAATGTTCGCAGCAAGATCGTGATCATGCATCCACGTGCGGAACACCACCCCACTAGATCACAGGTTGGTTTTCTTCAATTTTGTGTTTTTCCCCCTTTAAATTTGAAATGTTAAATTTGTCGTAATGGGGGGATTATTTTTGAAAATGTTAGGTTCAAAAGGTCCACCTAGGGGGGGTGCCTACTAGGTAGGCTCCATTTTTAGGTTAAATGGTCTTTTTTTACTTATTTTGGGCTTTTTGGGATTAGAAACCCGCGCGGGTTTTCAGACTGCGACTGCCGCCCTGGCCAGGGCGGCGGTTACATGACCGCCACCCTGTTCAGGGTGGTGGTTATACGACCGCTGCCTTTAAGGTGGCGGTTACAAAACCACCTCCCTGCTCAGGGCGGCGGTTTTGCACAGAATGCAAAAGAACTTCTTTTTGAGATTATGCTTGTACATTTTTGCACTTCTACGCGTTTTTATGACTCTCTCGGTATTGTTCAGATACTAACTTGCTCTGTTTTGTGTGTTTTTGGGTGTATGCAGGCGAGAGCGGAGTATATTAGATGGAGCCGAGAGAGAGTGTGTGATTGGCTCTTAGGGGTACTAGATGCCCTTTCACAAGACGAGGAGGACACGTTACAGAGAGCCGGTATACTGCGCATATCACGCGTCCCACATGTCACACCATCTAGTCACATCCTTTGTGACTTATTTTCATATTGGGATGCAGATCGGAACACTTTCTGACTGCCAGGGGTCCGTGGTGAGTGGACTATCACGTTGGAGGATGTCTACCGTATTTTGGGGGTCCCGATCATCGGGAGAAGACTCACATTAGAGACGGTAGGCTCACGGGCACAGATTACACAGTGGGCAGGTTACATGGGAGATGTAGTTATCTCCATGGGGTCAAAGAAGGGAGTGAGAGTTCGATCCATCCCTTCTTTTCCTATCCCCATATTTCAATAGGCTATCATGGGGATCCTTGCCTCAAGATTGATCAGGGACAAGGGAAGGGACACTTTGTTATACTGCTGGGCCCCCATCATTGCACAGATAGAGGGGCATGGCCGGATATACGCCTGGGGTGTAGATATTCTGGGGACCACCTACCATGATTTATATAGGGTGGTCCGTTTACAGGGACAGTCATTGAGCCACCCAACTCTAGTCATGAGTTGGGTGTATGAGCATTTTATTCCCTATGGCAGGGGCGTAGAGGTGGCAGATCCTGGGGCTGTGAGGGCAGCCAGATGGTCAGATATGTCGGTGCTTAGAGCACCTCACCAGCCAGTCTCCTCCCTTACCACAGCAGATATGGAGGTGACACCGTATCGGCTTATGGCCGGCATATGGGACGAGGAGACCCTTACATTGATCTCTTGCTCCACCACAGGGCAGCTCATCAACCGCATGGGACGGGTGGAGGTACATCCTTTTGGCAGAGTTCCTCAGTAGTTTGGCCTTCCATATGCGGGCATGCTTCCCCCAGTGACACCAGTTTACACATCAGTTCGTGAGGCCAGAGGGGGGCCTAGAGGCCGAGGTTGGACAGTGGTCGCTCCTGGCATTCCCATTGCAGCCAGGAGGATAGTTCGGGCCAGAGGGAGAGCCGGTGCGCCTCGAGCACCTTTGCTTCAAATTGCTATGGGTCCTGCTCATAGCAGCGATGACCCTATAGACATTGACTCCGATTTTGAGGAGCTTATAGAAGGAGCGTCAGAGGAGCAGACTGATGATAGCGATCCTGAGTGGCATGACACTTAGGATGTTATGCAGGCAGAGAGGGCCGAGCAGAGCGCAGAGAAGGACACTCTAGTTTTAGAGGAGCCACTCTCTCACGGCCATGGTGGAGAGGACGAGTCAGTTGTGGGGTGACAAGTTGCCCCTGATACAGGAGCAGCCCCTCAGTCGGCAGCGGCATCCGCGGCGGGTGCTGGCCCTAGTGACCCATCTTGGAGGCCCGGTGATCTGAGTAAGTTATCCTTTCTTCCTTTCAATGTTTGTTTAATTTAGGATTTGTTATCTCTCCTTGTGTTTGTATCTTGTATATTTTAGCCTCTTGCTTAGTTTCTAATTCATTTTTCTCCTTTGTTTACAGAGACTGTTGACGAGTGGCGGGATCTGATCCGCAGGGTATGCACTAATTCCCTGATGATCCCCATGGATAAGACCCGTGCGGAGCTATCCATAGATGCTGGGGAGCCCTCAGCAGCCGGCAGGCATACCGACATCTTTGCTCCCGTTTGGCACGTGGCCAGGATGGTGTCGACTCTTCGTACAGAGTTAGCGGGCTATAGGACAGCTGAGCGTCTTATGAGGAGCCATTCTCATGGTGAGACCCCGGCTGCTCCTCGGGACCCTGAGACCTCCGTTCACTCAGAGCGTCGGTAGCCAGAGTCCTAGGCGAGGGCGCGCACCTTCGGAGGGGTTGCGTAGGGGTTGAGAGGCCACTTGGCCCTTGTGTATTTTGTACCATAGATTATTTTGTATATCACGGGCTCTTTGAGCATTTTGACCATGCCTAGTGCATGATGGCATTGTATATAAACATTGATTATTTATATATATGCATTCATTTTTGGATCAAAAGCTTGTCACTCATGTTTTCCTTTTTATTTCCAGTTTCCTTGTGTATATTACGATGTATGGTTTATATGCTTTCTAGAATGTATGCAATGGAAAACAGATGATGCAAATGTTTGCTTTCTTTTTGTGTTTCATGATGCTGATACATGATAATGTAGACATATTGTGATTTTGAATCTTAGCTTCTGTGAGAAAATTGGATACCTCATGTTTGTTTTGGCAAAGTGATGAAAATAACTAATATGATGAACAGATTAACTTGCCCCACTCCTAACTCCATGTAACTAGTAAGATGCGAGGGCTTATCACTAAGAGCCAAGAAGGGCGCAAGTTATGAAATGTGGTGAAATGACAGTGATGAAAGACAGACAAAGCTTTGGTGGAACCAAATTGGAAGCTACAAGCTGACTCCACCCGAGTGACTTCATAGTTTGGATGCAACTTGCCCTGCAGTTTATCCAGACTTAGACCCGTAGATGGCCACATAGTAGACAAAATCTGGATTTTAGGATTTTTAACTCTTTCAGGATTTTGAACATCTGTTTCATTTGTTTTTGACTCAAAGTTTGAAAGTTTGAATTGTTTGTGTATGGCCATTTGTATCTATTTGTCAAGAGGACCCCCTACACTTTTCCCCACGCTACTAGTAAGAAGCATGGGCTTATCACTGTAGGCAAAGTATAGGTGAGTAAGGGAATTTCCATCCTTTCCCAACCCTACATCACTAGTAAGAGATGCAAGCTCATCACCGAAGGTTGGTGGGGCAAGAAAATGTGTAAAATTAAAATTTTCTGTTTGATCAACGTTTGATTTGTCTATTTGAGTAAAATGTCAGTATGTGCTTATTCCCAAAGAGATGTGTATATAGGATAGATGTGACACCATGAAGCTTCTAGAAGAGACCATAGGAAAGACACCTATCCTAGGAAGAAATCAAAGCGAGAAAGAACTTGCAGATCTTGGTATGGTTACCATTAAGACTTCGTCATGTCTGATTTTATTTGATAAAAGATTCTGAGATGATTGAAGATATCGTGAAAATGGAGAGATATGATTAGAAATTTTTATGCCAACAACATCATGAGTTTGTAATGAATTGCTTTGAAAATAGATTCCTTGATCACAATTTGTGTAAGAAACGAATGGACGAAATGATCTTAATCTATATGAAAATGCAATGTAGATAGTTATATAGGTAGCATTAGCTGTTTATGCGTAGAAATGTTTGAGGTGCAGGGAATTGACTGTTTCGCCAAACTCCTCACCTTCTAACGTACATAAGAGGTATGCACCATTTCCATAGTCCTTCATAACTCGGTATGGGCCCAACCATTTGGGCCGGAATTTCCTTCCTTCGCCGGTCTTCTTGTCGATCCCGCTGTCCAGTCTTAGAACTAGATCACCTTCGTATATGTCACGTTCATAGAACTTCTTGTTATACTATCGACACATCTGGTCAGCATAGACTCTATGTCGTTGTTCGGCATCTAACCTAGTTTCATCTAGGCTTTCTAGTTGAGAAAGACGTGCTTCTCTGTAAGCGTCTTCATCCAGAATCCCTTGTAGTGAAATGCGGAGACTGGGTATTTCAACCTCAAGTGGGAGAACTGCTTCTTCCCCAAATACTAGCGAGAAAGGAGTTGCTCCTGTTGGTGTTCTTATTGAGGTTCGGTGGGCCCATAAGGCCGGATATAACTTCAAATGCCAATCTCGTTTGTTTTCTTTTACTATTTTAAGGAGAATGGATTTCAGTGTTTTGTTTGTAGCTTCAGCCTATTCGTTGGCTTGGGGATAATACAAGGAAGCCGTATGATGGCTTATTTTAAATTTATTGCATAGATCATGAACCTCTTCATTCTTAAAAGAAGATCCATTATCGGAGATAATGATTTGTGGGATACCGTACCTGCGAATGATTTGGTTCAAAATGAACTTGGCGATTACCGACCCAGGTACAGTAGTAAGAGGCATGGCCTCCACCCATTTGGTAAAATATTCAGTGGCCGTGATTATAAAATTATGGCCGTCTGTGGATGAGGGAGAGAATTTCCCTATTAATTCTAGACCCCATGTAGAAAAGGGCCATGGAGTTGTGATTGGTTGTAGAGCTTGTGCTGGCATGTGGATCTCGTGGGAGAATTCTTGGCACTTATGACACCTGCGTGCAAACTCTATCGCGTCATGTTCTAGAGTGGGCCAGAAATAGCCCATTCGATGTAGTGGCCTCCACATATACCGCTGTGGGATTCATGGAGAATCCTCTTGGACTCTTCTGTGTCAACAAACCTTAAGAGCATTCCATCGAATGTTTTTTGATAGAGCACCTGCTCTATAATGACATATTTAGCTACGATTATGCGTAACCGCCTTCTTTTTTGCGGTGTAATTACCTCCGGGTACGTATGGTCTATGATATAATTAATGATATCAGTGTACCAAGGAAACTCAGAGATAGCGGGTCGAGTTTCGATGTAGTATACGCACTCATCTGAAAAGTCTAAATCTACTAAATTACCTCCGTCTAATGGGTTGTCAGCTAACCAATCCACGATGATTTGTCCTTTAACCAACTTCTGATTTACAAATGTTAATTCAAACTCTCCCATTAAGGTTATAAAACGTCCAGCCTTTTTAGACAAGGACCCTTGTGTGAGAAAAGTCCGTAAATGGTCCTTTTTTACCATGATCTTCGTTTCTTGATTCAGCATATAATGTCTTAGGTGTTTAGTAGCAAAGACTATGGCAAGGCATCCTCATTCTGCCTGTGTATAGCGTGTTTCATAGTCGAGCAGCGTTCGGCTAATGAAATAAATTACACGTTCTCTCTTGTTATCATCTTCTTGGGCCAACATACAGGCCAGCGAGACATTGGTAGCTCGTGAATATAGAATTAACGGGTGATCTAGCTTAGGTGGCATTAGCGTAGGTGGCGATAAAAGGAAACGCTTAACTGCATCAAAAGCTTCATTGCAATCTTCGGTCCAATCAAGGCTATAGTCTTTCTTGAGTAAATTGTTGATTGGATGAACGGCGAAGCTTAAGTCTGGGATAAATCTCCGGATTACACCTAGCTTTCCGAGAAATGATCTGATTCTAGATTCACTAGGTGGGACCATTTCGAGGACAACCTGAATTTTGGTTGGATCAACATCAATCCCTCGTGATGATATGATGTAACCTAGGAGCTTTCCTCCTGTTACACCAAAGACGCATTTCTCTGGATTTAGCATGACTCAGTATTCTATTAGACATGAAAGAATGACGCGGAGTACTTCGGGATGGTCACAACGCTTCTTGGCTTTGGCCAATAAGTCATCTACGTAAGATTCCACAATTTTATGAATTAGATCATGAAATATGTATGTCATGGCCTGCTGGTACGTGGCACCGGTGTTCTTGAGACCGAATGGCATAATAGCGTAGCAATAGGTTCCCCAAGGAGTTATAAATGTAGTTTTAGCTTGATCTTGCTCAGATATTCTGATTTAATTGTATCCCGAGAATCCATCCATAAGAGACAAAAGTTCAAAACCAGTTGTTGCATCAACAATAATGTCTATGGATGGTAATGGGAAGTCATCCTTAGGACACGCTTTGTTGATATCTCGAAAATCTATGCAGATGCGTATCTTTCCATTCTTCTTGAGAACGGGAACGATGTTAGATACCCATTGGGAGTAGTCAACTAGCTTGATGAATCCTACCTGGAGGAGTTTTATTACCTCCTCTTTTATCATGAGAGCTACCTTGGGCTTCATGGGTCTCAATTTTTGTTTAATTGGCTTTGCATCTGTCTTAGTGACGAGGTTGTGCACCGCAATGTGGGGTGCGACTCCTGTCATCTCCTTATAATTAAATGCAAATGCCTTCTGATGTTCTTTGAGAATCTGAGTATGTATTTCCACTTATTCTGGGGTTAATGAAGAACCTAGTTTCAATATTCTTGGTTCATCTTCTGTCCCGATGTTGACATCGATTGTTTCTTCGATCAAAGAGGCGTTACCCTCTTTGAACTCAGGTGGTGCTGGAGGTAAATCCAAACCCTCCCCATTGTCTACTGCGTATATGCTAGGTTCCATTTGTGAGGGGAAATCCATCATGGGATTCCCTAAATAGGAAGACGAATGTGGAATTAAGGACAAATCTAGCATATAATAGGAGAGATGTAATGCCGCATAGGCGTTTAAGTAATCCAAGGTAGCCACATCACTATTAATACGGTCTAAGACGGTAGATTTACTCTCGCTTGAAAGGGGATTTGTCGTTATTTTTATCAATGGTTCATCACGAATGGACACCGTGAACTGGGTATCTTCTAACTCATTACTTGGAGTAAAATGTGATGCTGAAGTTGCTATCGAGTCGGCGAGAAGATTTTTCTCTTGGGGAATTACTTCAATAGATATGAAGTTAAATGCCTTGTTTAAATCTAATACAACGTTTTTGTAGAGTTACAAATGTTCAACTTTGGTTTCATATACTTCAGAAACTTGGTTTGTCACTAATTACGAGTCTCCTAAGACTCTGATGTTATCAATGCCAATTCTTTTGGCTAAGGTGAGGCCAAGGAGGAGGGATTCCTACTCAGCGCCGTTGTTTGTGCATTCAAAGTTTAACTTAAAAGTGAATGGGAGGACTTTCTCCTCGGGTGAAGTAAGAATTATACTTGCCCCCGCTCCATAATGGTATTTAGCTCCATCGAAATGGAGAGTCCAATACTTAGTCGGGAGTATAGATGTTGGGGCATCTGCTGCGTTTGCGCACTCTACTTCTACCATACAAAAGTCCTCTGCTGGAAGGGAACCAACACCTAGGGAAAATCCTATGCCTACTGAATCAAATGGTAAGAACATTGGTGAATCTTGTTCTATCAACTCAACGATTTTCGCAGTAGTCCCTAATGATACTGTTTCTTTAGTTTTATCTTTAGGGGTTGGAATTGTTTTGGTTATGCTGGTAGTTTCAAGACCCGTTGTAGGTACCAACTTCTCCTCTGGTTTTGGGAAAGTGGGTTTGTTAAGTTGGTTTGTCGGAAGTTCAAATTCTGAGTGCACCCCTAGTCTTTTCTTTAAATCAGCTATGTGCAAATCGAAAGGTTTTGGATCGCCTTTGGTTACAAATACCTTTCCTAGATGCAAGAATCTTACTTCTTGAAATAAAGTAGAAGGGATTGCCTTCATTCGGTGTATCCATGGTCGGCCGAGTATCATATTATAATTAGTTTCTCAATCTATAATATAAAACTCAGTTAGGATTGTTTTGGGCCCTAAGGTGACCGGCAGTATTATAGTTCCTATCGAAGTAGCTTTAAGGCTATCATAGCCTCTTAATGTATTTCGAGTAGTGGAACAGTTTGTTTCCCCATATCCAAGTTTTTGGAGGAAAGAGAAAGGGACTATGTTAACTGCAACCCCATCGTCAACCATTGCCTATTTTACATAGTTATTATAAACCCATACTTGTAAGTGTAAGGTTGGATCACCTCGGCATGTGATCTCAGCATCTGTGGGCATTTTACTTATTTTGAATATAAATTTGACATCCTTGTCCGGCTGCCCCGGAGGGTGGATATCAAAATCTACGTGATTTACTTATGTTTCAGGAGGTGGAGTGATGTTAATTAGATGGCCTAGACCTAATGCTTCTAAAAGAGCAGCTCTGTGAGGGGGAGAGTTCTTTAGTAAGTCCAAAAATGAAATGTGTGAGAAGGTCTTTGTTAGCTCATTAATTAAATCATAGGCACCTACGAGTTTTTATACTCTTTGCTGACTCTTATCTGTTTCTGGCAAATGACTGTAGATAGAGAATTTTGCGCTTGTTACCTGTCCAAGTTAATGCACCAAACTAAACACAAAAACCCTGAAAAAATTCCAATAAAATCGATACCTGATGAAGATGTAGATGGATGAGGAAGTCAATGTAGATAAGACGGGCGCACACGAGCAATTCGCACAATAGATCCGAATAACCTGCAAAACACCGATGCTTGACAGAAAAAGACCACGTTAAAAGATATTTAAGTGGATTGCCCGAGAAGCGGGTCCGAGAAGCGATAAGCTTCCTCGGCGGATGTCAGTCCACGTTTTCAATTAAGAAAAGAAGCATACATGATAAAAGATGTAAATAAAGACTAGATTTTCTGATTGTAGTAATAAGAATCTAGACAGCAGACAGAAAGTACAGAAAACAGGGAACTATGAAATAAATGTTGGATTTGTGTTACCTGTATCCTTTTACCTATCTGTAGAGAAATCGGCGTCGACTGGGTAGAATCGGCGTCGATTGAGACTGGTCGGCGTCGATTGAGGAGGATCGGCGTCGACTGGAGACAGATCAATCAATCAGGGACTGTGCGACAAGATTCGGGAATTGGAAGGTGAATGTGGTCTGCTGGATGTACCAAAGTTGGCGAGATACTGGAACAGAGTCACCAGATGATAGATGGTCATGACAGGGACAGAGTAACGGTGCTCCTCTCAGGGATTGATTTGGACAGGATCTGTCCTAATCTGAGACAATTGATGCTAAAAAGATCTCTCTTTCTCACACCCTGTATCTCTCTCGCTCTCTGTTCGTGCGTAAGTGCTCTCTTTTTTCGCTTGTTCGCTTTTTCACTCGTTCGTGATCTCTTTTCGGTCTCTTCAGTTCTTAGAACTGAGTTCTGGACTTGTTTTTATAATTGGCGCTGCTCCTAGAAAATCGGCGCCGACCATATGGGTCAGCGCCGATTGCGGAAAAGACTCCCGAGGTGGCCAAAAATGATCAAAAAAGATAAGACTTATCCCGACTATGGGAAAATATCCCGCTTAGGGAAGATTAAAAATAGATGTGCTACATGGATAGAATAAATTTGGGGTGGATAAGTGATTAAGATGCATGGGAGGAAGCGTAATTAAATATTTAATATTTAATCACTCATGGGTAAGATGTAATGGGATGAATTAAATTTGGAATAAGTGATTAAATCACAAATTGGATAATATCCCAAGGGGATAGTTGGTGACGTAAACGTGCCCCAGGTTACCTAAGCAAGTAAACGGATGAGAGGGACACTAAATTGGGTAACCAATTTTAAGTGTCTACATTTTGCCCCTTTTTGTCAAGTAACTTGCAATAAGCAAGGTTATGAGACAAAAACAAGGAGATGGAAGAAGAGAAGAATTTGTGGTGATGTGATCCCCCTCAAACTAGGGATGGGATGGATGATAGAACAGACGATCCCGAGTTTGAAAAAGGTAAATGAAAACACAGGGTGCCCCAGTCGGATGTCTGGAGTAGATCTGATCGTTGATGACGCATAAAAAAAAACAAAAAGGCAGCAACCTAAGGAACTCACATTGGTAGGGAAAACTAGCCGGTCTCCTCATGAGACGACGTTAGTGCCTACAGACCCATGAGGGTAAGGAGAACTGCAAAAATAGTCAGCATCTAGAGAGAGACACACTGGTAGGGACAACTAGATGGTCCATAAATCAGACGACGTTAGTGCCTACAAACCCGTTTAACTCTAAGCTGCCAAAAAGTACAAGCATCCCACGCAAAGGGAACAAACCCGAAATAGACAATGATATCGAAAAGATGTGTCAAAAGGCAACATTCAGCACACCACAATGATCAGATAGATAAGTAAGCCAAGCATCAACACTATGGCAAACAGACATGAAAAATCGGCGGCGACCAAACTAATCGGCGCCGACCAAAACAAGCGGCGTCGACCAAAACAAGCGGTGCCGACCAATCCAGACACATATAAATATGTGAACGGAAAACGTAAACGATTTATTTGCAACGTGACGATTGATTCAGAGAAAGTCAGATTTGTGATTTGAGCATCATGGAAGCCTCTGGGAGCGGACAGAAGCGCAGGAGGACACGACCTGGGGTAAGTGATCATTTTCGAACCCACTTTTCTTAATTTTATTTTTTTTGTTTGATTTTTTGTGCATGGGAGGCCAGGGTCTGGTTTACATCCGGCCAGGTAGTCGGCGCCGATTGGTTTAATCGGCGTCGATGTGTTTTTGGATCGGCGTCGATTATTATTAAACGGCGCCGACTTAAGTGAACGACGCTGATTTTACCAAATCGGTGCCGATTGAAAGATATTCTTTTTTTTTTTTTTTTTTGGTTTTGGAAGATGAGATTTGGGGAAATAAGAGACTAATTATGTTTTTGATGTCGTGGATGCAGGAACGAGAGGCTCTTCATATGAGGGATGCCATCCCTGAGCTATTGGAGATGATCCTTCCTGATGTGACAGATGCAGACTGGCAGCATTTAGAGCTAGCCGGGCTCGGGGGTTTCAGATATTATAGACGAGTGCCACGAGATGTGGAGCTCATGCGGGCATTAGTGCGATGGTGGGACAGCCACACGTGCACATTTTGGTTCAGGACGGGTGAGATGACGATCACCCATGAGGATGTATTTAGGATCCTCAGATTACCGATTACTGGGGACCCGATCGAGATCACACCTCGGGAGCAGCAACAGAGGGCCCTGGTGCGATTATACAGAGATAGAGCAGATGACTCGGAGATAGTATCTGGGGCAGTGAGGATAGCCCTCAGAGCAGGCGGGATAGCCCTCGGAGCAGGCGGATAGCCTTGATTCAGATGGCTATCTCCTATTTTTCCCTGCCAGACTCAGGAGGTGGGAGATTCCCATTGCTACTGCTAGACTGCGTTTGCGACATCTTGTAGTACAGACAGGTTTTTGCCTTTGCTGATGCCCTGATAGCTCAGGTATATTATGAGCTATGGATGTACACCACTGGTTGGAGGACAGGGATCGATGTCAGTTTTGTGCTTCATTGCTGGGCATATGAGCACATAGCAGTGATCAGGCCATCCGGGCTTCCTTGGATGCCAGCAGCAGTGGGGGGTGTTGATTATGGATTTCGGAGATGGCGGGCTGACATGGCCGCAGGAGATACAGGTAGATCAGCTGAGTGGTACTCTGAGCGTTTCAGGACGCTTACACCAGATCAGGTTGTCTGGAGGCCATATCGGGCATTCTTGACATGGGCTGGTCAGGACGCCCACTTGGCAGCATTGAGATGGAGTCGGGTGGTCAGGGGCTGTAGGCCAGATATGTGGGAGCGAGTCCCGTTTATGTGGATACTGAGACAGTTTGGCCTAGTACAGATAGTACCGGCCACCTACACGCCGTATAGGCGGGATAGCAGGGAGACGGATTTACCGATTTTGATCCCAGCAGACCCATTGAGAGAGGCCCCACCCTCCACAGATAGTGATGATGACGTGGGGGTGGATGAGGGCTACGCATCATGGTACAACACAGAGCTTCCACAACATCTCCCACCCTCTATAGATGCTGATGAGGAGGACATAGCTGCTACGCTGGACAGATTAGAGGGAGAGCATGCCACCCTCACACAGACACATCAGGTAGCTCTGGAGGAGATCAGGGCTTTGACGGAGGAGAGGGATGCCCTGATTGTGGAGAGAGACACCGCTCGCCAAGAGTGAGATACAGCGATCCAGCAGAGGGACCGCTACTTTCGGCACAGGGAGGCCCTCAGGGCCAAGTACGGAGAGACTGGTGCCACATCAGAGTCTGGTACATAGGGCACGACCCTAGGAGGGGCACCACCAGCAGCGTCAACAGCCCCAGCAGCACCAACAGCATCGTTACAAGCACCGGGTACTGTGAGCCTGAGCACGTACCAGTCTCTCCTCGCTGAGGTGAGATATTACGAGGATGCCCTAGCGCAGCATGCCCCAGATGTGCCTCGGTACGGGGTGAGGAGGAGAGCAGCGACGGCTACGGCGAGTGGAGCCTCAGGCGGAGGGAGCACTGGGAGAGATCGAGGTGGGCCGAGACCTCCAGCAGCAAGCGCATCGAGCTCGATAGGCGGCGGCTAGGAGAGAGAGCCAGGTGCAGAGGAGGGTGGAGGAGATAGTGTCCTCCACGCTTCAGATTTTACCATATAGATTTTGTATTTGTATAGTGATGTAGCCTTGATTGGAAGGCATTGTATAGATGGCTTGATTGAAAGCCACCCATTTTTGTACAGACACACATGTATATAGATTTATCATGTTATTTGTCATATACTTGTACTTATGCTTTTTAGTTTTGATATACATGGGTAAATGGATATAGATAGAGGATAAAATAGATGTGATTGGATAGATATAGACTGATAGATGATAGAAATAGATGTGATTAGATAGATTGAAATGTGGATAAAAAAGATGTGATTGGATAGATATAGACTGATAGATGATAGATGCGATGTGGATAGAACTTTGATAGATGGATATGATGTAACTTGGATGTACATGTGTTTAAATATTTTGATGGATAGATAGACAGATGTGTTTGATTTTCGATATTTCGATGGATAGATAGATAAATGTGTTTGATATATGGATATAATTGTAATGAGAAATGAATACAGATAGATGTTTTGATAGATAAGATGAACTTAGGTAGAAGATAAATTTTGATTGAATTAACATGTGAAATGCCAATTTAACAGGATGCAAGACAAAGAAATGGAGAATACTCCTTGCAAGAGCCAAAGATGAAAGCGGAAACAACCGTGACTTAGAAGAGAAGATACTCGGAGAAGAAGAAAAATGATAAGTTGGACTTCCAACTGACCATAGATAAAATCCAGAAAGGAAACCAAAAGACCAAGCATATAAGGCCCTATATAAGATTAAAATAAATCTGACACTAACTAGTCGCAAACCAGATCTAGGATAGAAATGGAAAGAAAAGTAAGTATCTTGTCAGAATTTACAAGGGACAGGATACATGTCCATGATAGGAACATAGGATTCTCCATATGATCGACAAAAAGGTCCTAAATCTCAGCTTCATGATTTTGACAGAAAAGAAAACTAATCAATGCGGGAAGTTTGCTTGATATGGAAAGACTGATCGATGTGGGAAGTCTTTCATTGATGCTAAAAAGTGTATAAACTAACTGGAAGGCTGATTGATTACAAGAAGCCTTGAGTATTTCTTTGAGAAACAGCCAGTCCTTCAAGGGAGCGGTCTGTATTTTGAATTTTAATGATAGCCATCCTTCGAGGGTATGGTCTATGTTCTTTTTGATTCACTTAATAATATATATGGATAGCTGTCCTTCAAGGGATCAGTCTATCTTTTGGATAGCATCTTCTTCTTCTTATCTTTTTTTTTTTTTTTTTTTTGAAACTTTTTGGAAGAAGCTGAGTTTAGACCTAGATAGATCAGATGAAGGGGAGGAGAACATAGAAGAACATGTACTCATGCCCCAAGTAGATCCGATTAAGATAAGTACTTGGGACAGATGAGGTGGTGATTAAGGTATTCCTACCATGAGGAGGAACATATCCAAAAGAAACGTGCAATGAGTAGAGCCGCGATACTCATATTTAAGGGAAACGAGGCAATAGGCGGAGAGCCACACAATTTCAAATCACCACGAAAGTAGATGACTGGTTATTAGGACGGATGAAAGATCTGGGTTGCGACTAGATTTGTGTAAGATAGATTTTAACAATAGAAGGTACGTAAATGCAAAGCATTAAGAGGTTCCGCTTCGGGTACACCATCCATGGAGGACAAACGATAAGCCCCAGACCCATACTTATGAGTGATAATGTAGGGGCCCATCCAGTTGGAGCAAACTTACCACGTTGACTCCTTTCGAGTGTAGTGACATTTTGATTTTCCTTAAGAACAAGGTCACCAATTTTGAAGTCACGGTGTTGCAAGTGCTTGTTGTAAGCACGTTTGACATGCTCAAGATAGACTTGATGATGCTCAAGAGCGTTAAGACGCCGCTCATCTAATAATTCAAGTTGTGCTAGACGATTTTGATGATAATCCTCATCGGAGACAAATTCTCTGAGAGAAACACGGAGAGATGGGATTTGGACTTCCAAGGGAAGGACAGACCTCAGACCCATAGACGAGAGAGAAGGGAGTAGCACCAGTAGGAGTACGAATGCTATCCGATAAGCCCTAGAGAGCGAAAGGGATATGTAAATGCCAATCCCTACCAGCTCGACTAGTTACCTTTACGATGATATTACGCAAAGTTTTATTGGAAGCTTCGGCCTGACCATTAGCTTGAGGATAGTATGGAGAAGAAAACTGAGCTTGATATTAAAAGCGTTGCACGAGATTTTGCAAATCAGCGTTCTTGAAGGACTTACCATTATCTGTGATTAGCTTGTGTGGAACGCCAAAGCGACAAATGATGTGTTGATAGATGAAATCAACTATGGGTTTAGCCTTTGTTGAAGAAAGAGGGATAGCTTCTACCCACTTAGTAAAGTACTCAGTGGCAGTAATGATAGAATGATGACGTGTGAAGAACGGGGATTGATGAGACCAATAAGATCAAGACCCCACTGCGAAAAAGGCCACAAATCCGCCACAGGTTGCAAAGCCTGACTAGGGATGTGCGTGAGATTGGAATGTTGCTGACACTTGACGGCACTTCTTAGTGTATTCACAACAATCTTGATTAAGAGAAGGCCAATAATATCCCAAACGTAAGATGTGCTTGGCTACAGTTAAGCCACTAAAATGTTCACCACAGATACCGTCATGGACCCTCCTGGATAGCTTTAGATGATTCATGGGTTTTGAGGCATCGAAGCAAAATACCATCAAAGCCGCGTTTGTAAAGAATCCTGCCTAGGATAGTATAGCGGTTGGCGCGTTGGACAAAAGATCTTCTACCATTGGAAGTCAGATCTGGAGGAAGCACCGAATGAGATAGATAATCAACTATCTGTTGATACCACTCATCCTGAGTATGGGGTTGTGATAGCATTGATTGACGTTAGTTGCCCAAGATGAGATGGTTGATCTAATCATTGCACAGCCACATAAAGACGCGAGTCTTCGGTAAAAGGAGGGATAAGTGAGGCTAATGAGGCCCTGGTATCCGCGAATCGATTTGCAGTGTGAGGAATGGCTTGGATGGTGAATTTATCGAAAGATTGGAGTTGAGCAAGAACGATGTCACGATATTTTTGAAGGATATCATTCTTGCATTGATAGACACCCGTGACTTGATTAACGATGAGGTTCAGAATCCACCAAAGATGTTAATATGACGAGCGCCGAGATTAATGGCATTTTGAAGACCCTAAGACAAGAGCTTCATACTCAGCCACATTATTGGTGGCACTCAAAGTTCATTTGTGTGAGCAACTGGGATAGGCGTACCCCCAAGGAGGAATCATCACGAAAACCCGCACCTCCCCCTTACTGGCATTTGGATCCACTCAAAGAGCGCTTTACTTTAAAATGGAGATAGACCCAAAATCCAATTTGTTGGATATATTCATCGGGGAATTGAGCAAGGGGGTCTTGGAGTGTCCGGGAGAGGAGCATCAGCTCCTATTGATCTGCAATAACCTGACCCTTGATAGCCTTTTGCGGGATTAATTCGAGGTCAAATTCTGTCATAAGCATGAGCCAACGAGTGATACGATCATTGTTGATAAGGCTTGCCATGAATTGTCTTGAGGGGATTGACACTTGTGACAAGTTAAGTTTTGTGATTAAGGAGATAATGACGAAGCTTAGAAGTTGCGAAGAAGAGAGCGCAACATTGTTTTCAGCTTCGGAGTAAACATGTCTCATACTCAGGAGGGTGCGACTGATTAAAGAGACAGCTTGTTCTTTACCACAAGTGTCCCGAGCGAGATCATGGCTCCCAGAGCATGGTCAGTCACAGAGATATAAAGATAGAAAGTCTCCACCTCGCGTGGAGGTGTATGTAAGCATGGGTGGAGAAGAAAGAAGATAAAGCTTTGAGATCATCAACGGCCTTTTGCAATGTCATCCATTCAAAATGAACATTCGTAGGGGATAGAGAAGAGGGAGATGGTTGAAAAGTTTTGAAACGGTCTGGACAATTGGGAGTAAAAGACCCACTGACTGAGATGGTCTTGGAGACTACGGAGTTGCTCAAAGTTAGAGGGGGAGGCATACAAGGATGGTTTATGGCGGGGTCGAAAATTCTTACCTGATTGGAAACTGATTAAAACCTAAAAGTTTCCAGTAGTGACGCACGCCAATACGCATTGTAGATGGAGTTAGACGAAGAAAAAGCGGATAAAGCCTCTGCAAAGAGAGGTTGCATGCAAGGATGAAACGATGTCCTGACGGAGCGTGGATTGCGAGGAGATCGTCACATAATCCTCCATAGTTTTGCTGTAGAGATCATGGAGTGTAGTCATTGCTCGTGGATAGGTTGCTCTGCGTTTTAAGGCCAAAAGGAATGACACGATACAAAAGGTCCCCAAGGGTTATGAAGGAGTTTCTGTGGTCTTTGGTACGATGAGGATTTGGATTATATCTCGCGAAAACATCCATAAGAGAAAGAATTTCATGACGCGCAGTTAAAGTTGTTAGAGTTTAAATCTCGAGTGGGCGATATTCAGGGAGAGAAAGGAAAACTCATCTTGGACAAGTAAGATAAGGATCCGGAAGTCTGGAACAAATTCGAATCTTACCAGTAGACTAGTTTTAATGGAGACATTGGACACCCATGGGGGATAATCGATGGGTTGGGTGGAAATTTGCTGTTGATTGTTTGATGATTGAAGTAGCCGAGAGCAAGCGCTGTAATTCTCTTACAAGAAGGGCTACTTCGGGTGCATTTTACGGAATTTTTGCTTACAGGTTTGATGTTGGGATGGGTAACGCTATGTGGACCACCCTACAGGATCGAGTTGGCATTATCCTCGTATGACAAGCAAAGGCTTGATGATGTTTGGAGAAAAGTGGGTAAAGTCCTATATCCTGTGGATAAGGGATTGGCCGAACTTAATGATGGCGGCGGCCTCAGAAGTCCCGAGATTAGGTCGATCGTGGCTTCGTGGAAGGGAGACCGTTTGTCGAAGGAATAGTCTTGGGAAGATATGAATCCTCTGCCCCTAGATAGGTCGAGGACAGAATCGTCATTCCGCACAGTGGATAGGTTGATTGTAGGGAGTCGTATCCAACTATTCAGGGACGACTAATGTATAGCAGGGACGCCTGTTAGTCTCATAGCCTAACGGGCCCTACGGAAATGGTATTGCTCCCCAAAAAAGTTAGGGGGGATGGAAATGTCATCGTCACATCAAGTAGTGATTGCTTC